>JAECUM010022431.1:0-23602 GCA_016617855.1 Megalonaias nervosa | reverse complement strand
CTTTTAATGAAAAATTTATACATCTCATGGTATATCATTGATACAGCGTACATACTATACATATATTTTATTTATATCACATACAAATACATATATTTATATCGCGTTCCTTCCAAAATTTTTTCTCTGGTGGTACATCATAATAAATATTTTCACGTCCAAGAATACCTCTGTTTCACAGTGTTGAGGTTGACTCAGTTGACAGAATGTTTTTCACTGTCAATGGACAATGGCAGGGTATTTCCACTGTCAATGGACAATGGCAGGGTCTGCATTCTGGTCTATATTTACCTTTCAGGAAGAGTTCAAGACCTATTCATATGCTTAGTAACAGTTTACGTTATTTGCAACCTGGAATTGTGATATGCGATAGCATCACCATCATGCAGTACGCAATAGACCCATTTAGCAATATGTACGTAGGAAGAGTTGCAATTCCTGATACCAATCTCCAAAAATGAAAACCCTGCTAGGCGTCGGAAAAGTTCCAAAGAAATAGTTATGTTTCCTTTTTTACTGAATTATTCCACCGTTAGTTTAACTTAATAAAAGTAGGGTTTTTTTCTGGACTACCTAAATTTGTTAGCAGAGATGCACTTCATTTTAAAACTGGATGGCACACCCTCTGAATTATTTGTTCTAAAATCATCAACAACTTAACATAAATATGGACCGAAGAGGGGTCCAACCAAAAAAACTGCCAGTCTCCGGATTATGTTAAAAATAGTGCCTTATAATTTGAGAAACTCAAACAATATCATTCAATTGTAATGTAGAGACTCTTGTTCACAAGATGGTATATGAAAAAACAACTTTTTCACTCATGGAACGATCAGCCACAATCCACAAGACCTTTTTCAGCTATACTAACCTTTAAAAACCAAAAGTATTCTTCAATAGGCATTCATGCACTCGAAATAGGTCGCTTAACATCTATGCACCCAAAAATATTGTCATTAATATGAAATGCTTTTCCATCCACAGTTCAAAGGCAGGCTTGACTTTGCCAGTTAATATTCCAAATTTCTCTATCATGAACAGAGCATCAATCAATGTCTATTTCCTTCTCTCTTTAATATATCCAAATTTTATTTACCATTAAGCTTTATTATTTTCAATAATTATGAAAATTTGAAATAAACAGTGTATAACATAAACACAAAGAAGGAAAATATTTTTGTAAAGTTAATAAACTTACTGACTGACTAACTTAAGACAAACAAAAGCTACAGTTAATGCTTCATTACGCATACCAATGTTCCAGTTTGCTATACATATTAATATGCAACAGGACTGAAAGTGGTGATTGTTTGCTTTTTACACTTGTTTCATGTTGAGCCATGTCGGGAGTTATCGATGCCTTGTCGTAACTCTGGTCAAGCATAATGGACGATTCTGATTTGCGAAACCAGCCTTAACCGTGCGCAGGTAATTGTGGAGACGATCAGTTGTACTATATCCCTGTAGTGTTGCTAGTCGACAGTGCAACACGTTCGTCGGATACCTGCAGTTGTGGCGGAGATGAGAAAGTTGCATTCGTTTATGGTACACAAAATTCTAAAAGGCGCATGCCGAATAGATGGTTTTTCTAAACGTACAATCGTGTGTGGAGCTAATATTGTGACACGAAAGTCTTGATCTGCTCCAGACCGTAGAGCTTCTTTCAAAACGTCAAAGGTCACCACTTGACTCAATCGATAATGTAAGTTCCTTGACTTTGCATTTGGTATGAAACTTCTCCCTGCTGGTCTCGGTGTGGGTATCCATAATTTTTGGGGCCGTCGCTACCAAAAGTAATGAAAGCGTCTTCTGGGTGCTCTTCCGTACATGCATATAAACCGTCCACTTAAATATTTGGGTCATTGGTATGGACTCGATCTCCTTTTAGTTATAAGGCTTCTTACAATTTTAAACGAGTATTGTCTGTCACGTACGCCGCAATGATGACATTTTCATACGCTTCGGGATTTGCAAACTCGGTTGCTTCTTAATAATTTACCAAGATCGAATTTTCACGGAAGATTTCCACATGTGTCGTGAGTTTGCCTTTGTTGACCGCCAGTTGAAAGAAACGGCTCGGATCTGCCAGACTCTTTTTTCCAACTTGTAAAGTGAGCAAGAACATAAAAGGGTTGATACGATACTTCTTTGTTTGAAGATATCTATACTCTTCACAATTTTTAAGATATCACCATATTAGTTTAGCCGATTAGCTCCAACTGCAACGTAATGTGTTCCCTAAGAATGGGTGTTACTTACATTCAAGGAATAGCAATCTTAAAGTCTAAACAGACGCTCTGTTCTTCGCCAGAGGACATGGTTAATGAGTCTAATTTTGCAAAGTTCATTTGCAATAAATAATAAATCATTTCATGCAATAACAAATATTTCAAAAATGTTATTCACAACATAACTTGATGTTTGGAATGGTTATATTCAAGTTAATGCCTAACTTAAAGTAAACTTGTCATGGTGAGTTTGAAGGTCGGTTTTTGGGACTAAAGGGCTATGTCATATAAATGTTGAATTTTAGATCTCATTGTAAGTTTGGCTCAGTGAGAGCCGAAAGGGCTTTCGTTAGTTAAAATGTAGCTTTGCACTATTCTTCGTCAGTTTCATTTTCAAATTTATCTTATCTTATATATATATATATATATATATATATATATATATATATATATATATATAGAGAGAGAGAGAGAGAGAGAGAGAGAGAGAGAGAGAGAGAGAGAGAGAGAGAGATTGTGTTGCTGCCTAATCCAGTTATCTCCATATATGTATATCTGGACTTAATGTGTTACTTGCATAATATAATTTACAATTCTTGCAACTATTTCGAATAATCCCCTCACTATCATATTAATAAGACTAATCGATATATTTTCAATAAACAGGTTCAATCACCTTTTATGAGATATGTGTTGTATTTAGATGCAGAACAACGAAACGATTTTAAGGAAAGTCTGTATGTTTCTGAAACCTGCATCTACAGGAAACATCAATGCAGATAAGTAAAAGAAGCAAATAAATCGACACATATGCAATTATCACTGTGTATATGTACTATCCGCCACCACCGTTGCAATTTTACACGTACCAGCAACATTTTGAAAGTAAAAAAAGCAGAGAATGACCATTCTAAGCTTCGAAAATGACAAATATTCTAAATTTTTCATTTTCTGTCCACTAATCATGAACTATGTCTACCTATCTGTGTAAATGCGGCCCATTTTCTACATGCAGATTTTTTTTTCTTTGGTATTTCATGTTTTATAGAGAGCATGTTGGCAGCACCCATTCAGACGAAGAATACAGACGAGCGTGATGTATCATTTTATTATAATGTTACATAAACGTGTTGTTATACATTGCATCTATTCTGTACCTTACACACGACTGAATAATATCTGCTCGCAAGAAAAGATAAAAGCGAAAGTATAATGTCTGTATATGCATATTGTTTATACACAGATATATTTAATTATGTAAATAATATTATTAACGTTTGTGTTTGGAAACCTCTGGATGGTGGTTGAATCTGCAAGATGTTTGGAATCGAATGTAGCAAATCTCAAAATAATGTATCCATCTTTCCCGATTTGTTATTTTTCAGCCACAATACAGATAGTTTTCATAGTGTGAATTATATAAACCACGCCGTCGTTTCGCGAATTGCTAGTAATACTCAGCAACCATTCATAGTCCGCGTCTACTGTACTTTGTATACCATCACATCAGCTCTCTGCTTGTGCAGGTATCCATCTTTAACTTCTCTTTTCAGTAATACAATCTTATGCTCGTTTTCAAGAGATTTCAAAGTTCCTTCAAGATTGCCATGGAATGCTCTCTGCTCATAGTTAGATATAATGACAATAGTACCACCTGAAGGAAGAAAATAGTAAAATATAATGCTTCCATTCACTGATCAATACAAGAACAAGAACAAAAATCAGATTTGCCGTCTCTGGATATTGTTTATAAATGTTGTTTTAATACATTAAGCACACTCATTCGTTTACGTGCTTGATGTTTAAAATTTATTTTAATTTTATACCGTATAAATGTATAACTATTGATAAATACAGCTTTGTCAGCGCATACCAAAATATATAATACTGTATTATAAATGGATAACTATAGTCAGATATGAAGTTAAAGAATTGACTCAGGAATGCCAAAGACTAAGCGGGATCACCCATCCCAAAAAAAAAATGGACAGTAATAACATTAAGGTGCTGGGTATTCTTTATACATTTTCCTACAAGCACCTTCGACCAAAGACATATCGGCACGTGCTTTTTATGAGGACTCAGTCTGCCAAGTGTACAGAGAGGCTCATATTCTGGGCAAGTTTAAACCTGTATTCCCTGCCTGTGTTAAGCAGTAAGCCACTTAGAGGACAGTTCATCCTTTCTCCTACAAGAAAGGGGATAATGTTGGAGGCATCAGTAATCAGGTTATTGGTCTAGATTGTTGTGGTTATAGCACAGGCACAACGTTTTGCGTCATACGATTGGAAGGATCATTGCATCTTACCGTTGAGTTAGGGCCCACCACCTAGCTGAACCGTTTCCAGTCTGTAAGGTAATGGCTGGCTTCGTTCTACCTCCCTCACTGCTTGCATTTGACTCAGAGACAAACAGACATCAAGAGTGCACCCAACAAAAAGAAAAACAAATTCAGGACCATGTGTTGACAGGAGACTGCATAAGCTGAATATCAACTTCGCTGCTCTCCATGAACAAAAACTAGCCAGCTACGGCTCAATAAGTGAGGTCAATTATGCTTTCTATTGGCACGGCAACAGTGTGGCAAGCACCATGAGTGACGTGAGGGTTTTCCAGGCAGTAACATATGAGCACATGACAAATAATGCAACTCCTTTACTGGGATTTATTTGTCTTGATGCATCTCCAACATAGGTTCTCTTAATCTCTGCCCACATTTAATTAGCTTGAGACTTTTTAATATTCATCTGAGAGAATAAATTGACTTTGAACTGGTCCCTTGAAGACTATGACTCTGTATATGACAGTCTCTAACGCGCACCGAAGGGCCAGAAACTGTTTTTCACAGCCGCTTTGTTGCCAAAGTCATGTCCGACCAGAGAATAAGGACAGCATGCCTAAGGCATCACGGTGTCGGAAAATTCAGCTAGAGCTACCAGCGGCTATATGAACTGTGCGCTTAGATCTGGCGTTGTACTTCCAACACATTCTTTAAGGGCAAACATAAGCACAATGTACCATGGCGCCACCCAAAATCTGGTCATTGGCATCACCTCGATCTGACTTTCACCTGGATACGCGACCTGTGCAGTGTAATCTACACATCATTTACCATGGTGCACACTGCGACACCGACCATTCACTTGTCAGCCTCAAAGTCGGAGTACATACGTAGATACGTAGAAAGAAGCCTAACTAAAGCCCAATCTAAATCCATCACAAACATACATTGGGATCTCAAGCTGGCAAGTCTAGGGTGCAGATGGTCCCAGGTACAGCACATATCAGTTCACAGGCGATCTATGAAAAGGCATACAGACCACAACAGGCACTAGCAAACATGTGAGCCATTTCCAGTGGAATCAGGAAGATGCCACAGCATCACCAGCGGCATAGACTGGTGAATGGATCTCTTAAAGGGGAAAGTAGATGTGTCGTTGGTTTAAACACCACCCGGAGCTACCCTGCAGCCGAACGGATATCTCTCAGCTGACTCCTGACTCACTGCCAGTGTTAGCCGTCATGAAGGAGCTCGACAAGGCGCCAACAGCGCTTAACCTCAACCAAGCCATATATTCCTTGGCATGTGGAAATAATACCTGAAAGGATGGAATTCAAGCCGAGGTGTATAAAGGTTGAGTGTCCAGCCTGCTAACAAATCTTCCACGACCTCCTTCTCTGATGGATGGAATAAGTAGTTCAACTAGATATTTGAAACGTTAGCTTCACGGTGAAGAATAACGTCGACCGCAGGGACTGCAACAACTACAGTATTAAATAACTCCTCAAACGTAGGACGATGACCGTTGTCAGAGTTATATTCAGGAAGCAACAAAAACTATAGAACAGAGTGTCTCCAGAGACACAGTGTAAATTCAGAGCAGGAATTTGAACGGTGGATATAATGTTCTAGAAATCACTCAACAGTGCTTTTTGGCAATCACAAAAGGTCGATACGGTCAACAGTAAAGGCATCTTCAAGATACTCCGGAAAGATCAGCTGCCTTCTAATATCACCGAGATAAAGTGTGGAATGAAATAGGGCAACGATCCGTCCTCAAAAGGATTAGGCAATGTTGTCTACAGTATTTCTTAACATCGCTTTCTACGCTTAAATTTTGTGTTTTGATCAGATAACTTCTGTTCGCAGACGATATAGCCTATTAATCCACGCAGAAATCAGGTTTCAGAACAATATAGACTGTCTCTCTCATCCATGCTCCATGCGTCACCAACATCAAGAGTACAGTTGTCATAGGACTAGGCGTTGGACAACGATTACCTTCGATAGCCTGGAGGTAGTCAGCAAAGCTCTGCTATCTAGGATATGTAATGACTGACGATCTCTCACTTGAAGAAAAGATCAATATCCACCTTGGGATGGTGGCCACTACCTTCAGCAGATCTACGTTCGAGGGACGGAACAAACGTTCCAAAAGACCATGAGACTGATTTACTAGGCCTGTGTTCCCAGTATCCTGCTGTCGCAGCAAGTCATGGACTACAAACAGCAGCCAAGAGAAGATACTCAACAGCTTCCATCTCTGCTGCTTGCATTGTATCGTTGGCATTACGATAACAGAACTAGGTGCCAGTGCTGGCGTCCTTGCCCAATCCAATCTGCAAAGCATCCTGGTGATGCTTAGACAGATACTACTGCACTGGCTATGACACTTGCATAATATAAAAAGGGACAAACTGGACGCCCAAAACGCCGCATTAAAAGATGAAAGAAAGCAAAGTATGACAGATGTAAACATCGACATCAGTGCATAAGAGATACTGATAGGCAGCAGAGACAACTGGAGCTGCAGACGTCGTGTTTTGCGCACTATCGTGAAAACTTTTAGGCGCACATCTAGTGGCAATGCAGGACACATTATCCTAGCCAGTCTACCACGGCATAATCTGTCGTTTTAGGTTAAGACTTTTTACCCACCAGAGGAGTTGCAGCCAAGCTAACAAGCAAGTCATCACCAACGGCTACTACGTACAATACACATCATCAGTATTTAACGAAGGATATAGTATAACATTAACTGTGTACGAATCATGAACAATGCCTTACTGAATTTAGTAAGATTGTATCGGGACAGTTAGACATTTTTATTAAGGCAACATTCTCCACGAAATTTCAAGTGTAGTATGCAGTGTGAGTTCTATATCGGTCCATACCAGGCTAGACTCATCTCATAGCATGTTGAGTGATTCAGCTGAATCGTAATTGAGTTGTTGTGGTTTATTTTGTTGAGAATGTGGCTCTTGTAATCATTCATTCGTTTTCTGAGACCAACGGTTTCGCCAGCGTATTGAGTGGCATATCAAGACAGAGATTACATTTTAGCTCGAAATCATAACTTCTCATTGATATTAAACTTCAGTCGTTTCTTCGAATGTCTGAACCAGTTGGTCCTGGGCATGTTTGCAAATGAGGCAATGCTTGGCTTTACGCCTGAATCTATGGTCTTGTTTGAAATTTTCTGTTGGAAAGAACCAGAAAGTTACAAACTTAGATTAACAACGTGAGCAAATAGTGTGCAGGAGGTGACAGATCATGTCTACCAGTCCATGTTTTCTGAAGACTATGTTACTTTCCTTGTGTGGATATTGGTGAGTTCGGAAAGAGGAGTCAAGTGTTGTGTGCAAGGTTAATTTTTGGTGTTTGGGTAAGGTAGCAAGTAGTGTCTTGGATGTATGATGGACAGTTTGCCACGAAAGGGCAAAGGTAATAATCAATGAACGAAGTCTGGCATTTTTTCAGGGGATGGTTGGTTTTGCAAGATATTGATTTCCTCAGATTCATTTCGTGTATGTCTAGGTCTAAATGAACTCTCCTGGACTAGACTAACAGAGTGCTTTGCAAACAATGTGTCATGTGTTGTGCATGTCTTAAAGAGTGTTTAGCTGTTGGTCTTAACTAAGTTTCTTATAAAATCTCCTCTCGGAAAGTTGTCTGCTCCTCGCAGGTGTAATGACGACATTAACGATGGATTGCGTCAGCTGGCTTAATAACAGCATCTACTCTCTCTTGCGTATATACTGTTTCATGCTTGTGCTTCTCGATTAGGCATATATATGCTTTACTATTTCATGCTTGTGTTTCTCAATTTGGTATGTGTTGATATAGCACACACACACACACACACACACACACACACTATCTCTCACTCACACCCAAACACAAACACAAATGCACACACCAACAAACCAAGCAATTGACACTAGTTGTTACAATGGAACACCAATGAAGATTTAAGAATGTTTGATCCTTAATTTCTTACTGTGGAATCCATCCAACTTCAACGTACCTGATTTAACTATTCTTGTCATCTCCCGTACGGCTTTACTGCAAAAGTACCCTGCAACTCAGCTTGCGGTGACTACGTCATATATTCCTTTAAAAGAAGTGTGATCCAATTATAAACGGTGCTTATTGGATAATTCCTACCTTTGAGAAGAAATCTGTATGCAGTCTGTAAAATCTCTTTTCGAATTTTTTTTTTTTTTTTAAAATTTTCCTTATTTATTTATTTATTTATTTATTTATTTGTTTATTCATTTATGTATTTTTTTAATGTTCAGCGGCGGTTCTCAACAAGGTACAGTTTCAATATGTGCCAAATAATACTTCAGAACCAGGTAAGTTCGCAACATAGTCACGCCATTTTGCAACTTGACCTAATGTTGAAGCAATATCACCACTTTTAGCGCACCCTAACAAGTATCGTGGTCCATAATTGGAGCACTAGTGGCGTGTTCTGTGCGAAAAGAGTTCAGGTGTTAGAAGTGGATTGATTTCCCCGATTTTTGGGACAAAAATGCGAAGCAGCGAGAGATTATTGTGCATGAAGGAATATTTAGCCTATGTCTTGTTCCTGAATGTGTCTCGACAAAATATCCAAAGTAAGTTAATAACATAAAATAGCTTTTAAATCAAATTAGACCTTTTTTTTTCTATATACACAGTTACTCAGCATTTCATCAAATGCTATAGATTGATATATATATTGAAGTTTTCGAAAACAAAAGTTACAATTATAAACTTTTACTCAAAACTTTGTTTGAATATCATGTAATTAAATTGATAAACGGGTGGATCAATTAATAGCAATTTCGTCACATAATCAAATCTCTTGACAGGTTTATCTTCGTGACTAAAATTGAATATGGCTGCTACTGTAAAACATCTACTTTATTTAACGAGAAAATCTAAGGACGATCCCACTCCTCTGGGAAGTCAAATATAATCCCTCTTTTGAATTTTGTTATGGGTACAACATCGTTGGGCTGATGGCAGTGTAACATAGATATGTAAGACTGTGTACCAAGCTTGTCTTCGTTGTCTTGTGTGTTTGCATTCTTTTTTATTTCTCCATCCAACAACATCTATTAGTGATGAATTGCTCCTGGCTTTTTCGTTTAGTCGTTGTTTTGTAGATGTAAAGTGTACCTTTCCCTGAAGAAGTTTCAAAAAGGGTATCAATTACTAACTCCTGCTTTCAAACAGGTTTGATGATTACACTATTGGATGAGTTAATTTAAGAAATGTCAGTGACAGTTAACATTGCACTATATAATGAAAATTGTTTTCAAAATGTATGGCCAATTTATTGTTCAATCTGGTAAAACAAAACATGGGAATTACCGTCATCTATGTCTAAATCCTTGTCTGTCATGGCGGTGTTGATATAAGTTTCGTACACATTTTTCTCTTTTGCTTTCGCTAGCATGCTTTCTGCTGGTTCCAATCCGTCAATGTGTTGGAAGCCCTTCTTCTTCAACTTCACATACAAAAGGAATTATTTCAGTGATAAAGACTCAGGATTGACAAATTATCTGCATGTTTGTAGCACAATTTTCAGGGAGAGCAGGCAAAGACTCAAATTATGGAGGTATATATGTGATAATAATGACACGAGGGATTTCTGCATTCGCTATCACAAAAATTTTTCGAAGATGTATTGCGACAAAAAAAGGGTCAAGATTAATAATAAACCATCGTTTAAAGCAGCATTAGGCGGGGGAGATAAAAGCATAAGAATTGTTGAGCTATATGCAAAATCAATTCCATTCTTCAAAAAGGGAAAATCTATTACCTCCACTCTGAGTTTAAATCATGCTACTTTGCAATAAATGATCAGCAAATGTGTGAGCTGCTTTAATTGTAATCTTTCTTCTACAGAGTGATGACAAAACATTTACCACATTTTGAAGTTGAAAATCAATCTGTTATTGCTGTCAGCATGATGCATAAATAAAAACATTGTAGACGTAAATAGGAAATCATCCATAACCAGACGGTATCATGCTGAAACACATTACACAATTAGCATATTTAAACATTATACAGCTGCAAAAATAGTAGATAAAATGCTATAATTTGTGAAAAGTCACAAAATGAAATAAATTGAATTTCAATTACAACACAAATGTTGGAGCGAATCTCCATCGTGATCACTTCAACAGTGTTCAAAGATGTGATAGAATTATTTAATGAGTGCAAGAAAATTGTAATAATCTCAGTATGAACAGTAATGTATCATTTGTCGAAGTTTAGATGCGATTGAATTGTAATTAAAGTAAGTTACAACAGAAGATTTATGACAATGCAAATCTTGATTTCCCTATTTAAAAGTAACAATGATGCACTGCAATGGAACTAGAAAGATGATAATTTACATATTGCATTAATCGAGATAAGCAGTATCAATTAGATGATCAATATGCATTAGGAGTAAATTTAATTATTTGAAGTGGAACGTCCCCCCCCCAAAAAAAATCAAACAAATATGTACATATGTAATCAACTTAGGTCACGTCACAGCAAGAAGATCTCATCAATTTTACCCAGTCAATTTACGGGTCATCAGTAGCATAGATATAATATTTGTAAAACAAAGTTCAACGTAACACATTGTGATTAAGTATGTGAAAGAGGCAATATTAAAGTACATGTGGGAATGGCAAAAGTTGACGTAAATCTGGATTTATTCCTACGTTTGAAAGGATGCTTGAAAGGTGTTTATAAGACTAAAGGTAGCGAGATGTACTCTTAGTTGAAGTATTCGTCACGTTATCTGATTTCAGGACATTAGTTCTTAAAGGCCAGGACCTAACTTCTGATGAGTGATTAGACATCTGATCTGTTTTCAATTGCATTATTGGCATGCGATGCTATATATTGCGTTGTATTAATCTTTATATGAGAATTATTTCGTAGAATTAGGCATTCTTCGTAGTAAACACCAGTCTCGGAAGCTATTTAGTTATACTGAGATGATGAATGTATTTAATTTAATTATTAGTTGGAATTAAAGAGCTTTAACTATCCATATTAACTGGAATAATAGCTGTAACGGAAATACTATGAATTCATTTCAAGAGCATTTGGATTTATAGTTGTTACGGTATTACTGTGAATTCATTTCAAGAGAGTTTGGGATTATATCATGTAACTTCTGTACTGTTCATATATCAATACACTATATAACATCATTCGGAATACTTTAGGAACTCATTCGGATTACTCGATAGTTTTGCAGTTGATACAATATTTAGGACTCTTTAGGATTTCATTCACCATATTGTAAGTTATTTTTACTTTTTCTCTTGTATTGTAGGGAAATTAATTATATTGTGAATATTAATAACTTGTTGTTTTACATTGGTTTTATGTTACTTATTTTTTAAGACGATAGTGTCACAAAAAGAAATTGGGTGACTT
This sequence comes from Megalonaias nervosa, assembly GCA_016617855.1. Taxonomy (NCBI): domain Eukaryota; kingdom Metazoa; phylum Mollusca; class Bivalvia; order Unionida; family Unionidae; genus Megalonaias; species Megalonaias nervosa. Next base: position 11,650 of record JAECUM010022431.1, on the reverse strand, counting down.
GTATTGGGATGTGAATATTTCAGAGACATTGGTATTGTTTGTCAATTTTAAATTTCATTTTCGTTTGAAATTTCCTTAATCTCTGGTATTCTACTTTCACATCTTTGGAAAATTTGTAGTGAGACCAACAAGCTTTCGCCATGTTTCCAACCCGGGAAGGGCACGAGTCCTTAAAAACGGACGAGTTGCTTGAGCTTACCAAACATTATGACCTTTCTGAGGCGAAGACTGCTTTAGCGACGGAAGCGATAAAGAATATTTTGTTAGATTATCTGGTGAAAAAGGATATTTTTGATAAAATGGCTTGCATTTGATTATGAAGTATCCATCTGGTTTGCATTTGACTATCAAGTCTCCATCTGGTTTGCATTTGATTATGAAGTCTTCATCTGGTTTGCATTTGATTATGAAGTCCTCATCTGGTTCAGACCGAAAAGTAAGGGAATTACAGATAAAGAAAAAGCAGATGGAAGATAAGTTAATAACTCTTCAGCTTCATCAGGAAACTATGCAAATGTAAAGGAAATGAAGAAGAATGCAAATAAAAATACAAATGTACAGAGCAAATGATGAAAGAGACATGCAAATGTAAAAAGATATAAGAGTAATGCAAATGGAAAAGGAAGAGAGAGAAATGCAATTTCAACTAAAGGAATTAGAACTAGCAAGTAGAGCACTCTTTTCCCCTGTAGAGAAGATAAAGTTTTGATGTTAATGAAATATTAGGTTGGTAACTCCTTGAAAAGAAAAGGAGCTAGATAAATATTTCCCTCAGTCGGAGAAAATTTCTGAAAATCTGAAATGGCTATGAATGAGTTGGACTTTTTTTTATTACAAAGTGTATTCATTGGCAAAGCTCGTGAATTATAAACTTAACTCTTAGTATAATAAAGTGACAATTATGATCTGGTCAAGGAATTTATCTTGAAGAGTTGAATTGGTTCCTGTAGCCTATCGTAAAAGGTTTAGAAACTACAAAAATGAAACTAGTCATTCTCGTGATGAATTTGCATGTGAAAAAGAACACCTATTCAATAAGAGTTTTTTAGCCAAGAAGGTTGACATGATTATGATATCCTGAGACACCTCATATTTTAGAGTTCAAGAAATGCGTCCGTAGTTACGTTACTACTTACCTTCATTAGAAACAGGTTCAATCATTTAGAGAATGTAGCAGTATAGCTGATGATTCTTGCTTGACTAGCAAAGTTTCTTTGCCCATCAAGTCTTCCCCTCAGCATGTTTTTGCAACAACAACAAAACAATTCAGTTTTCCAAAAGTAGATCCAAACAGCAAACTGGAACAACTATTAAGAAAAAGCTTCTGACAAGACTGATCAGAATCTCTTATCTCATCCTACGTGCACTGATTGTAGGAAGAAAGAGCGTACTATTTCTGATTGTTATAAGAGGTCACGGTCATGTAATGAAAGAAAACCGTCAGTCTGAATTTACTATGGAGTATTATGAACCGTTCGTGTCGAAACGTTCTGTATCCTTTTGGTGATTATGTCCACCATATCCTTGTTAAGATATGAAGCTACACAGGACGTTCTCAGAGTATTTTATTATCAAGTTTTTCTGAGAAGTCACCTACTAGTGAAATTATTCTTATTCAGGAAGTGGAGTGTGAATTTGATAATATTCTTCTCCATTATGTTCAGTTGTCATCAGACAGTTTCAAAACCTCTGATTACAGGAACGGTGTATTTTGTGCCCCTTGAACGTCTTCATTAGATGTTAGGTTATAACCCAGCTGGAGATACGTATGTGGCTAATCCACTTGTCACTGACAAGCCTTTTGTGGATCAAGAAGATGATCCTATTTAAATTGAAATCCCTGGCTTATAAATCCAGATTTAAAGTTACTAGACTTATGGCAAAGAAAGGACGTGAGAATGATGTTGAACAAGACGTTATTCCTTTAGCTGATACTTTTATGGGTCAGTCTTTTAGTGAGGTCAGTTTCACTCCTAGCATAAATTAATCAAGTGTTGTTGATCATAGTGATGGTCTTTTTACTACTTATTCTCATAATTCTACTCAGGGTGGTGAAAGACTATCACTAGTTATTGAACAAGAACAAAATCCCGGGATCTATTTGTTTCAGTGGGCTATTAGCGGAAATGATGCCACAAAAGTATCAACTTGTTATGTTGTGAACAATGGGGACCTTATGAGGACACGGAGCCCACGTGAAGTACCCGGTGGTGATAAGTGGTTTGTAAGCTATCAAATTGTTGTTCATAAGTCACATCGACAGGCGATTCTTAGTCTAACCCATGAAATTCCTTTGTCTGGTCGTTTAGGAGTCAGACTTGTCGCAAGATCTTAAATCATTTTATTGGCAGAATATTAACAGTGATGTTTTAAATACTGTAGATCTTGTTACACTTGTCCAACGGTAGAAAATCCAATCGGATGATATTTAAGACTCGTCTTCCACCTGTTCATGCATTTGACAAACCATATAGCACAATAATGGTAGATTGTGTCGAATTTAAACGAAGATGTGCAATCGGACTATATTGCTTTTGGTGTAACCAATCTTCGAAATTAGAAAACTTTATATAATCTGGACCAGAAACTTTCGCATCTGCTGCCACAAAAGAAGATAGCTATTAAGTGAATATGAGCATTTGTTTCCAGATGTTCAAACACAAACGAATAAAATATATCATGACGTTGAATTCGTATATTCTACACCTGTAGAACAGAGTCATTACAGGACTGTTTAAAGAATGAAAGTAATTATTTGCTTGATTATGACTTCTTCGATCCAAGCTAATGTAACTGGAATTCGCCATCTATTCCAGTTCTAAAAACAGATAATACTTTCCATAACACTACTTATTACCGTAAAGGAAACTGTCACCAACATAGTAATATTTCCAATACCCAGAATCGATGACTGCATTGATAAAATTGAAAGTGCAAAATATGTAACCACGTTTGACTTTTGGAATGCATTCTGGCAAATTTAACTTACGGAAATAGCAAAGGAAATTTCAGCATTCGTAACGCCAGATGAAATTTACCAAAATAAAGTGACGTCGTTTTGTATGAAAGGTTCACTTTGAACGTTCCCGTGTATAACGAATTAGATACCATCTGATATAGAAAATTGAGACGCGTATCGATGACATCATGGTCCACAAAGACCATTAAAAAGACCTTCGATCGACTCATGATAGAAATTTGACAATTAATTTAGGTAAAAGGGACTTTTGCTGTGCTTATGTTACATTTTTTAGGACATGCTTGGGAACACGGACAATCTCTAAGGTTAAGAACACAGCTATATATGAATCCTCAGTGCATATCATTTCTTTCAGCTCCATACTTTGATCGGTCATTTTAAATGTCTGCTGACACACTTTCACGTGTATAGAAGCATTATATTGCATTATTCTGTATATGTTGAATCAATCATGTGAATGATTGTGTAGATAAATGAGAATTACTAGGTCGTCATGCTAGTGTTTCTGCTACGCACGAGTGCATATAACACCGATTCAGTCGCATCATTTTTTTGGTGATGTGTGCTTAGTCGTGACGGAATATGGGCTGGTGTGTGCAGGCAAAGCAGTGGGTGGTGTTTGCCCGCGGACCTGGGTTCGAATCTCCGTAGAGTACGAATTAAAAATTCTCTAACCTGTATGATAGTATTATTTGTATTAAAGGTCTACTAGTGTGCTCACACAACTTTCTTTTATATGATAAATTTAATCTTCTAGATGTGATTTTTAAAGGTATTATGTCAAATACCTCATCATTAATTAAAATAATGACCACAAAACATTGATTTTGTATCGCACAAGGAAAAAATGCTCCTAGCCGATTTTGCACTCGGCAATTTCCGTAAGACAAAGCGGAAGTGACATGCTGTAGGGGACTGCATTTCTACTTTCGTTGTTAGTTGTATTCACTAGATGATACGGCGCGTTATCCGACCAGTGACTGGCGAGATAGTCTGCAGTGACCTTTTGAAAGACGACGATTTCGATATCGTCTATAAAATTAAAGAGTCACTTGGTATAAAGACCATCAGACGACTCCTGCCAAATGCAGTACCAAGCGTGTTTTCTCGCCAAATAACTGAGTCTGTGAACACCAGATCAACAAAAACCAAGAGTCACGGCAGGGCTAACAACATGTAGACCGAGAGAAACTTGTACAGAAGCGAGAGCTAGCGAAGGTAAAATATTTATACATCTTTATCTTGCTATATTATTGGTTGTCAGCCCCTACCCCTCGCCACAAATATACCTAGCAAAAAACGATCAATGGGAGAGGGCGATTTTAGTGGGAGGGTGTTTGCAAACCATAATAGCCCCACCCCTACCCCAAAATGAATCCTGCTTTACCATGACGAGCGCGCGCGCGCGCGCGTGTGTGTGTGTGTGTAACCCTTGGATTTTAGTTTTGCCCACTCCCCCATAATTATTTCCCCCCACCGAAACATTCATTTGCATGCCCATGCTTATTTCATGCCTGTTCAACAATAATAATAATGACAAAACAAGTTTTCTGCTAAAGCCAAAATGTTGTGAATACTTGATGTATTGATTGTGTTTTATTGTAAAGGCTAATTACCCCTTCGTGCTGAGGCACTGGGAGTAAATTACCTTGTTTGCCAGAATATACACAACTGTGTCAGTGGATGACGGTCTAGGTCAGAGTCAAACCCACAACCCATTGCTTGTGAGTGTGAATATTAATGTCCATTCAGTGTGGAGAGTATAGTATTATTATTCACAATATGTACAGAACCATAGTTAAAAGGAATTTTTAAAAATACTTTATTTCTGTCAGTGTAAAGATTTTACCTTCTAAAGCTGCTCTAATTATATATATATATATATATATATATATATATATATATATATATATATATATATATATATATATATATATATATATATATATATCTTTTTTTAGGTACTGAATGAGAATTTTGAGAACCAGCACCCAGAAGATAATGCACTAGAGAGAACCGAAGACAGTAGATGGTGTGACGTATCCTGTGGTGCATTTTGATGTCACAGTGAACTTTCCATTCATTCCCTGTTTACATGGTTTGTATAGCTTCATAGTTGATATGGATTCATAAGGCCTCACAAATTGTATCAGCATATGAGTCAATAACAAGGTTATGTAATTTATTTATTACGAAAAAACTACAGTGTATTGGCAATATGTCAAACTTTATGATCAACCATTAGTTGCAAAAGTAAGCAAAACTATTTGGTACATTTGTCAGTTATTATTCAGACGTGCAAAAAACTTAATGTGTGACTACCATATCTACTTATGCTTAAGTCCATTTTTAAAATGTTGGTAAACACATTTAAGGTATGTACTGATGTTGTCACATTTCAAGAAATAGAAGTATTGTTAATTTTGCTCAACACATTTTTTTTTCTCATTTCTTCAGAACAATGAAGTGAAGAGCAGTTATAGAGAAAGAGGGTCTTTCTAGAGCCATAAAAACGACAGAACCACAGTGTGGAGGTGGACACTATTATTACAGACAGGCATGTTCAGATACAGAAATGGATCAGAGAGAATATGAGAGCCACACACTATTATGATGTGTGACATGTAGCCAAGGGTATGTAGATATTGCAATTTTTACTACACTGAATGATATCATTTGATAAAACTCGTATACAAGCACATATAGTAATATAACAGTTCTATGTTTAAAGTTATATTAAAGTTGGACAGTGAACATATCACTAGGAATACAGTCAGCCCCCTCCTCCCCGGCCCTGTACATACACACACAGAACAGAGAAACTAACTAAAGTAAAGCAACTCGAACTTGAAAGATTTTAATCAAACCAAAGCTAACACAGTCTTTTTTTTATTTTTGTTGCACATACTCAAAATCGTATCGCAACAAAAATTATTATTATTATTATTATTATTATTATTATTATTATTATTCATTCATTCATTCATTCATTAAACTATGATTTATATGTATGTTAAATTGAATACTAATTAAGTCTTGTTTCCAATTCCATTAATTCTCTTTGGTTATTTGTCAGTATGAATACAATCAGTGGATGACATTTTTCAGTTTCTTGAATTACTGGGGTAACAATTTTTTTTCAGACTATGTTGAAGAATTGATGGCAGTGCCGGAGGAAGTGGTGAGGAAGCCGTAGTCAGTTGATAGACAGTTATTGCTACCTCTATGCGGCCATGTATCTATTATGACTGAACATAGAACATGCAGCAAATTTTTAAACTTGAATAAAGTTATGTTATTTCATGTATCCCGGTTTTCTGTTACTTATTTCATGTTTTCAGAGTCCATGCCTTTAGCATAAAATGATATTTTACTACAACCAGTTTTAGGAAGCTAAATGAATCAAATGTGAACATGAACAGGCAACAATATGTTTTTAATGTCATAGTATAGAATCTGTTCAAGAAATGACATTTTTGAGGATTAAAAAATTTTTCATGAGAATTTCCAAGATAATGGACAAATGATTTTAGCACGATCTATTATCAAAATGAAAAGTTTGGGTAAAACTTCCACACTCAAGTAAAGCGATAGTACTGATACATTTTGTTAATAAAGGAGGGATTTTATGAAAAGGAATTTTAAGTATAATTTTTACATGCGTATCGCTTGTCCCACAATTGACCCTGATAGTGGCACCATAACCACTTTAAGAATATTTCACCTACAAGTGTTCATGTACTCGGACAGGATTTCCTTGCAATTTCCATATTTCTGAATGTAGGCACAGTATGCTGCTTCCATGACATAATCATCCAAGCAAACTGTATGAAATTTTGGATGATCAGTTATACAATCCACCTTGACCTCCTCAGTCTTATTCAAAATCATAATCTCTTTATAGCATCTACACTTCTCGACTATTTCTTTGCTGCTGCAATTTCTACAGGTACACCAATATACATGGTAAATACACTCCATCATTCATTATTGTGTTAGATAGCAAACTTGTGGGTAAAATGTATGAAAAGTTCTTGCATGTTAAAGCATGATATATATGTATATGTGATGCATGGTCAGACTTTTGTTCTTCCTTTTGTACAACAATAACATAACAATAATCAGCAATGTATTATTATTATTATTATTATTATTATTATTATTATTCTCAAGATTTGTTTCCTCATAAATCTGAATACTTCCTTTGCCACTAGTATTATACACCTAGACCCACAGAGAAAATATATGCTTGCTAAACATCTGGATACACCAGGTCTGTGAACACTTTTACTTTTTAATCAAATTCTTCAATTTTACTATCTGTGGGAAGGTATAGAATCACACCCAACGTACATTCGGGGTCTGCATTTCATCACGGTTTAAAAGAACAAACTTGTCATAAAGTTAATAAAGTATTTTCTTTTTACACCTCTCACAGTCTGCGTCTTAAGTGTTTAACTTTTAACACCACTAGTTACTGATGAAGCAAGCCTACATGACAATCTGCTCTGAAGACATCCAAGTTTCGCCCAAATTCATGTCCTTCTCTTTTCATTATGAAATTGAAATAACATTAACGAAATGATAATAATAATAATAATAATAATAATAATAATAATAATAATAATAATAATAATAATTGCCATAATGATAATAGTAATTACCAGAATAAATAGCCCAAGCGCTACTCAGTCTCATTATACCCTATGTCCTCTTTAGGGTCCTCGTCCACGTTCTCGTCTCGTTCGGGTTTAAATTAATACTGTCTAACCTTAGCGAGCAGAATTTTCTTAAGATTCATTACGTTCGCCATCGTCTAGGAGTTCACCTTCCTCACACAACGAAAATGAGCATGACAAATTTGCCGTAAATTCGCTTGAATCATCACTAAATTCAGCCATCATCACCACATACGCTAAACTTGAGGGACTTCCCGACAGTACGTCACTTCCGGAAATCCTATTATCACCGGAAGTATACAAATATTTCCGGAGCGTTTTCCGTAAAACATCGGTAAATGCACACATTATCTTCATTTTCTTCTCTGTGAGTTAAAATATGCATTTTTAATGCACATTTCTGAGTTATTTAGCGAACATTCTGATATATAGTGTGTATTACACTCTAGTAGACCTTTAAAATATTAATTCTGCCTGTTATTAGCAAGCGTTCTTCTATAGAATCCATGGATAGCACTTTCCGTTCTGATTGGTGTATATTTATAATTATCTATAATTAATCCTTATACCTTGATTTCTTTCATAGGAATCCGGAATGACTGTGTAGATAAATGAGAATTAATAACTAGGTCGTCATAAGAGTGTGTCTGCTACGCACGAGTGCATATAACACCGATTCAGTCGCATCACTTTTTGGTAATGCGTGCTTAGTCGTGACGGAATATGTGCTGGTGTGTGCTGTTATGTATATGTAATTTAATTACTTGTGTCTTAGTTTTAAATTTTTTTATTTTATTTTATTTCATTACATGTTATTGTAATGATAACTTTATTCACTGGATTTGACATTTTTCCAGAAAATTCAGTTTAGTTCTGTTTGATCTGATAAACAAGCAGTAGTAGAAACATTGTAGCTAATTGGTAACCTAGATTCAGAGCCAGTTTCATGCTTGGAGTAAATAACTTTTTTATTTCTTTATTATTCAATCTTATAGTAAGATTCATTCAGCAACTCGGAGGAAGTGATCACGTGACCCCATACGGAGATCTGTTTTGCGTTGAAATTAGGCTTAAATCTCACATTATCATAGTGATTTTGGCCGGTTTTGCTTTTAACCTTTGGAGCTCAAAGGTGTTTTTGTTGTGACCAGTTTGAGTTGAATTTTTATTTTAATTCAATTTAAAGTAATTTATTTTCCCTGGAAATTACTAGTGCTCATCAGAATTCTTGGACAAAGATATTTATCGGAAATTATTCGAAATTCCAAACTGGAATATTATTCTTGGCGATTCAACAAGGAACTGTTGACACATCAGGACAAAGCAGGTTATTAAAGACGTCTTCGCATTCCATCTTGGAACTTTATGGGGATTCGAACTGTGGTTCACTTAGAACTTTTTATTGATAGGACTTACATTTATTAATTCTAGAATTAATTTTGGATTAGTTTCATAAACCGTAAGTCCTTTTTCTTATTTCTACCTTGTTTTCAATGGAAATAAATTATTTTGTTAAATTTTACAAAGCTTGTTGGCTTCACTCTTTTCTTTGTTACCTTTGTACGAGCCTAGACACGTAACATTGCAGGCAAGGCAATGGGTGCCGTTTACCCGCGGACCTGGGTTCGAATCTCCGTAGAGCACGAATTAAACAATCTCTAACCTGTACGATAGTATTATTTGTATTAAAATATTAATTCTGCCTATTATTGTCAAGCATTCTTCTGTAGATTCCAGGAATAGCACTTTCCGTTTTGTTTGGTGTGTGTGTGTGTGTGTGTGTGTGTGTGTGTGTGTGTGTGTGTGTGTGTGTGTGTATATATATATATATGGTTGACTAATGTGCAAAGGAATGTTTTATGCAAAACAAAGTTTTCTTGCACAAATCTTTCTTTTTCGTAATGAGGAGAGGTGTTATGTATATCGATATGACATATAAACATAAATGATTATAGTTTGTAATGATTATTTTTTAATAACATTTTAAATAGTAATTTTCGCCAAGATCGTAAGATTGCACTTTACAGAAGAGGTTATTCTTGCACTAAGTAACTAGGTTCACTAATGAGATTCAAGGCAGCGAGATATACTCTTAGCTGAAGTAAACGTCACGTCATCTGATTTCAGTACATGAGTACTAAACGACCAGGTCGATCTATTTTCTGATTAGTCAGTGTTAAAACATCTGATCTATTTCAGGTTGAGATTATAGATATGCGACGCTATATATTGCGGTTGGCAAACCGATAATAATAGAATTATTACGTAGAATTAGGCATTCTTAGCAGCACACACCAGTCTTGGAAGATATTCCGTTATACTGAGAGGATGAATTTATTTCACTGAATCATTAGATGGAATTACAGTACTTGAACTATCCAGACTAAATACAATAATAGTTATCACAGAATTACTGTGAATTCAGTAAGAAGCTATTTAGAAATTTAATAGCTGTTGCGGAATTATTGTGAAGGCATTTCAAGACCATTTGGATTTATAGCTGTTACGGAATTACTGTGAATTCCTTTCAAGACATTTTGCTATTGTATCATAGTGATCCTTCGGTAATGTTGATACACCAGTACACTACAGATCATCATTCGGAATACCTTTCGAATGTATTTGGCTTACTCGATTGTTTTGTAATTAATGCAACATTCAGGACTGTTTAGGATTTTATTCACCTTACTGTAAGTTATTTTTACTTCCTCACTTCGCATTTTAGGGGATAAATTATCTTTTGAATATTACAAAATTTGTTGTTTTTCGCTCTTTTACGTTACTTATTTTAGGACGATAGAGTCGTAGCATAAGCAAGACAACTGTTTCTACACAGATGGGTTGATGTTACTCACTTGAATGGCTAGTGGTAAGTATACGTTGTGCACATATAGACAGATCGAACATATAAGCTTTCACTTCAAACAAAGCAAGCTTAGAAATTTAGTTTGGTGCTAGAGCGAGTTGTAAAAAAAAAAGGGTAGAATATTTATTAGACAAGAGAAATAATGAATTCTTTTCAACCTACTTGGACAAAAAACAAAGAAGATAAATGTTTCAGCAGTACACTCAACGGTCAAATGTATAAGTAGTTGATTCAAAAGGAAATAACAAAATCGGTTGACGCTTTACCAAGCCACTATTCAGGATAGTTGAGGTCCTGAAAAATGCAACCTTAAGATTCCCTCATTTTTATATAAATATATATATATATATATATATATAGAGAGTATATATATATATATATATATATATATATATATATATATATATATATATATATATATATATATATATATATATATATATATATAACCACCTTCCTAGCCCTCCTGACTGAACTTGATTGATTCATTTGAACATATTTTTTGCACATTTGGCATTTGGTATTGCTCTTACTCATTGTTAGGTCACGAGAGTCCCAGTACATATTCTTGGCACATGACTTTCTCCTTCCTAACACCTATCTATGATCAATGTGTTCCTTGAAAGAACCTGCGTAGCAATGTTTATTTTTTAACTTTCCTATTATAATGGACTATGAACCCTTGAAGTTGTTTGATCTGTTGACGGCCTTATGTGGCAAGGTAGTACTTAATTTAACATGTAAAACATTTACCCAGATTCAGGATTACAAGCATGAACGTCTTGGCGCTTAATCCAGCTTAGCTATTATTGTCAAATAGATCAGATGTGTTTTCATTGCCTGACTGAAAACTATGCATTCGACAGTTTGGGGCCCCGAGTGGCCGAGTGGTCTAAAGCGCTCTCCGTTACGGATCACTGCCATCTCACCTCTGTCTGCGTGGGTTCGAGTCTCGGATTCGGCCAATGTAGATATGTGAGAAAGCTTGCCAGTAGCTTCTCGTGGGTTGGTGGTTCTTTCCGGGGTTTTCCCGGGTTCTTCCTCCACCAATAATACTGGCCGCCATGTATAGCCCATCGTGTGCTGAAAAATGGCGTTAAGCCTACAACAACAACAACAACAACA
>JAECUM010022430.1:0-44028 GCA_016617855.1 Megalonaias nervosa | reverse complement strand
GGATCCAGTGCGCTTGAAAGGGCTGTTATTCACCATATGATTTGTATTCTTTATATATATATATATATATATATATATATATATATATATATATATATATATATATATATATATATTAAAAGCATCGAGTTTAATGTGCATGCATCTTTGTTTTTGAAATTTTGTGCATTTTAAACAAAAAGATACAGGTATGGTCACAAAAAAAATAAATCGATTACAGACTGCATAAAAAAACTGCATTAACTTTAGGTCTTTTTTCTTTGTAATGAATTGTTAATTTTTTTACTGAATTTTCCATAATGAGGTCTTCTTAACTATATAGAAATTGTTAGCCATAACCTATATATAAAACAAATAGGTAAAAGATTGTAATCGATACTCAGATTTTCACATTTGTGAATGTAATCATTTCAATTCTTTATCAGTATTTCTTGCTAGTATTACTGGTCAAAGACCGGAAGAGCTTTTGCAATAGCTTGTCGTCCGTCTGACCATTAGCACCACTGACAGTCAGGACTCGGATCACAATTAATTTTCCTATATAGTCTCTACATTTGTTTATCAGTACTGAACTCTCCACTGTGTCCAAATCATCATAATCATATGTTAATCTAAAATACCTTCAAAGATGACTTCACTGTGAAGTTCTTGTCATAGGTTCACCGGCATTTCTTTGACTGGCTGGACTGTCAACAAAGCAATGGGCAATAGAACACTAACTTCACTGACGGATCATCACCAAGGCCTTATTATTCATCACTGTACACTGTCGCCGAAACACACCGGCAACCACACCATAAGCTCATATTATAAAGAATAAACAATTACCTTTCAATTCATACTCAAGAATGCCTAAATCTAGCTCTTGTATCACCACCAAAAGGTGACAGGAAAAAATGATCTAAAAATAGATTTGGGCTACATTCGTGGGTACTGAACCCGAAGTAATAATTGTGATCTGATTCCGTTTATTATCATTGGTCCTCATACAGTATAGTGAGAATTGCCAAAACAATGTACTCACACACATTCATCGCCTAGTTGTACCTAAAGGAAAATTAAACAGGGACATCTAAATATACCCATTACGGTGGCTCTCTTGAACTACTTACTTTCATTACTTCTCCTGAACCGATGTTTGTATCGACACAGAATCCCCACTAAATCACTTTGTATGATGTCATTTGGGTGCCAATCTGACATCTACCAATGTTGTCCCTAGTTCTGCCAACATATCAGTACTTCTGTTAAGGATAGCGTGAAAGGGTCATTTCTTGCATTTTGTACTTTATTGACACTTACACCGAAGTGACTTGTACATACGCATAATAATCGTGACCAGACTTTGTAGTTTGCTGCATTCAAGAAATTGATATTCACCATTCTGACATTCATTTTAGGTTGTAGCTGTACTGGTTTTTGAGCAGGACAACACAAATATGAATTGATTTTTATGAAACCAGTTTGTGGATATATCATGCGTGTGCAAGACAGATCCAGTAGTCTTTTGACAATGATATCGGGTTCAAGGTGAAGAATTTTTGTACTGCAGTTGTATGAGAAGATGTTAATTCAAGTATAAAAGAACATTCTTCGGCTACTGAATTTGGTACGCTGCAGTTTCTCAAAAATAACTGAGATGGTTTCAATAATCAGGAGTTTAAAAAAAAAACGTAAAAAGATGACATGTGTTTAACGTAGATTCCTGGGAATTATTTTCGGCCAGTCACTTTAACTGACTTGTTATTCAATAGTTTGTTGTTTATTTGCTATTCGTATTCTATATATCATCTACATGTTTGTAGATCTTTGCATTCTACATTACTAGTATGGTTATTCTATTGGTAAAAAAAAAAAAAAAAATTATTCTAATGTCTATGTTGACTCCCAGATATTGATGCAAAATATGAACTTTCAAAAAATTAGGTTATGAGAGATTATAAAAATTGGATATCTTTTGAATCTTCATCCTAAGATGTCAACCATCGCACAATGTCAAAAAAAATTATTTTTTTTTTTATCTGTATATGTTTCGTCAAAGGTCACTTGACCAATAATGTATTTACCGTATATACTGGGACACGATACATTTTTTTCCTGTCCCAGAACTTATGGTGAAACTTTTTTCACTTGGTTATATGTCCCAAGAATTAAGAAACGAAATAAATTTGTATTGCATTTGTGGCCACCCCCCCCTCCTGCACGTTGCAATAAAATAGATAAACAAAACGCTGATTGATTAATAAAAAGAAAGAAATTAACCTTGTATTGTTATCATTTATTCGTTTCTCTTCAACATGAACATTAAAGAATAAAATATATCTACGAAATCCGTATATGTAGCGCAGACTTCCATACTGTAGCGAGTATCGCTTATGTCCGATAACACACGACACGTTGTTCATTGATATGAACATTGAGAAACAAATCCTGTTTGATTGTGCTCAATGGTTTGAATATGCCATATGACTGAAGGTGGATCCAACAAAATCACAAACGAGTGGGAAATAATCAACCGATATCTTGATGACAACTCTCACTCACGCATGCCACGGTGTTCGGTGCAAAATAACCTAGGTTGAATTATATCCAGGCCTACTGTACGACGGTATCTCGCAAATAAAATCATTATTTGAGAACATATTCACTTAAGAGCAAGTGACAATATTTTCGCCAGCAAGGGTTACAAAAATATCATCAAAGAAAGTTATTGCTGTGTATACCATTTACCTGCAGAGATCAATGTTCCTCTGTATTAATTATAACTACAGATCCCAAGCACATAGAAGCCCCGGTGGTGAATAAACACAACTGGCAGCGAGCAGTAAATTCCTTCTTTGAACTTACTGACAGAACATCAAAGACAAAGTTATATTTATTACAAAGCAAGCCGACCTCGAAAGCCGACTTTGAATACTTTGAAGCCGGTTTTTATTTAAGAGATATTGATACAAAAGTTATTTTATTGCATAGCAAGCCGACATCGGAAGCCGACTTTGGATTCTTTATGTGTACCGATTTTTTTTAATAAAATGTTTGATTTTTTTTTTAAATACAAAGATGGTCGAGATATGAAAGCTAACTTTGGTTCCTTTTCACCGGTATTCACGGGAATTCGTGAAGGCCAGAATAGAAGCAGATAATTTCGCAAACGAGAGGAAAATCATCAACGATATGTTGAAGACAACTGCCATTCACGCATGACACGGTGTTAGGTGCAAAATAACCAAGTCTGAATTATATCCAGGTCAACTATATGACAAAAATCATTATTTGAAAATACATTCTCTTTGGATACTTTGAAGCAGTTGCAAAGCAAGCTGACCTCGAAAGCCGACTTCGGATTCTGTTGTTTTTTTTTTTTTAATATACAAAGACGGCCGAGATATGAAAGATATCTTTGGTTCTTTTTCACCGGTATTCACGGGAATTTTGAAAATAAATTGAAACAATGGAACAATTTTGAAAGTGACACAATATAGCGCTTCGTGCACGGACATTGATGACCCATCGTCGCCCAGAATATTTGGAGAAAATAACATCATGTGATGAATTCGTGAAAGCCAGAAGAGAAGCAGATGATATCGACGACAATATGATCATTAACATGGATGAAATTCGAGAGCACTTTGATCGCATTTCTGGACGGACTGATGATAAGATGGGGGTCAAAAGTGTGAGAATTAGCAAGACTGGTGCAGATTTGAAAACAGAAATCTGACTTTAGTCCTTGCACTTTCCGCTTCAGGTGATGTGTTGCCTCTAATAATTTTTCATGGTATGAGAAAGCTAAAAAAACACATTCATGCACCGAAAGAATGGATCATAGGTGTGCAGGAGAAGAGTTGTGTTGATGAGATGATGCTGCAGTGGATTAAAAATAAAATTTCAGTTGGAGTACATTTTCAAACACGTAATTTTAGAACGATTCAAAAAGTGTCCCACAACTTACGATTAAAAAAACGACGTGTCCCAGAACATACAGTGCACACAGAAATTACTTTTAAAATAATTTATGGTGTCCCAACATATACGGTAAATACAGTATACGAAGATTCTCTATTAACTTACATCCACTGAATATTGTCAACCTTTGTGCTGACAAGCTTGTCAAGGGAAATTAAAGATTCTTCTTTTCCTTATGTCCTGTGATAAGCTTGTCAACGTCAGTTGGCCAATACACATTAAACATTATTTCTTGTGTCCACTAAATATTGTCAGCCTTTGTGTTGATACCCTTGTCAAAGGTCAGTTGGTTCAAGTATAGTAAACTTTCTTTAATCCTTATGTACACTGAATATTGTCAACCATCGTGTTGACAGGGTTTTACTGCGGACCAAGTTTCCAGCGATCCACATACAGGCATGTACTTCCTTTATTATCAATCTCAAACTCATGTTCGTATTTTTTTATCCTGTCCAAGTTCATCTTCGCTAGTCAAGGTCCCGATATGTTAAGTATATATAAAGGTGTAGATACGGTTAACATATCAGAATCTTGGCTAGCAAGGATGATCAAAGTTCTTTCACCTGTAGAATGAATCTGATGTTATTTTGTGAGTTCCTTGTGACTGAGTTTACTTAAGAAATAATTCGTAGAAAAGTGGCATCTGTTTTATAGATCAATATCCCTTTTAATTTTTGTAATTTTGAATTCTTCCCTAGCGTACAATTGTCAAGTGATTATGTACAAAACTGCAACTTTGAAAATTGGTATTTATTTATTAAAATAGATACCTCATCAGAAGTGATTATTTTCATATTGACTGAAAAATAAACAAAATATTTCTTCATGCCAACTGCATTATATTTACCCAGTATTCTAGCATCATCCCATTTCGACTCCCTTTCAAACGACTGGAGAACAAATGGGATTAACCTTGCTGAATAGATCTCTCTTTTCAAGGCTCAAATACTTCAGACACTATATGATGGCTCAAAATAGACTTGTGCAAATTTTCTTTATCAGTATTAGCAGCCAAAGTTCGAAACTTTTACTCTGAGTGTTGTTTTCCCCTGTCCGATACAAAATGTTGAAAAGCTATGAAATTAAAATTGTGTTCAATGTAGAAATGCTGAAATAAAGTTAAGTTCTGACATATGCTGTGGTTCCCTGTAAAAAAAACATGAGTATGACTAAGAGGATAGTCACACAACCAAACAATGTGTCTCGCATACACAAATAGGTAGATCTAAAGATGCTTTGATGCTAATTTCTGTAGTAACAGTAATGTCTTCTCCAAGGAACAAAGCGGTTTTGATCCACAATTTTTAGCACAATAGATAAAGCAAGTCCTTCGTTGTGGGGGTCAATGAATTTGTTACACGGCAAAAGTGTATGCCATATCATTGTCTCCTCCCCCCCCCCCTCATATATTAATCAGATATATGTAGCAATTTTTATTACTTTGGCAAAGTATGCGAGGTACTCTTTATCATGTGCAGTCTGTTTGATCTCTATCACTTGTAGTTTAGTTCCCCGACACTGTTGCTCATATGGTCATGCAATTCTATGACTTGATTCACATTCATCACCCATAAAAAGTTAAAACTTGAAATGATGACTCACAGACCTGTCCCCCACCTCAACAAAACACATACACACACACACACACACACACCCTATGAAGTAGTGATCTATAATATATCCCTGGCTTTCCTCCTGAAGTGTGAATGAAAACTATCATGAAGATCACAAACATATTCAAGAGTCTCAAAATCTTTAATCTACTTTAGGGGAAGAAACCCCCAAATATGCAAGCACTCACACATGAATGGATGAAAAACAAGTCCCTCAAAGGAACAGATACTCTACTGACTGAAAAGAATTTCCATGAATTCAAGAGAGAATCATTTCTTCTGTTTTAATTGCTTGATTGTTGAAACCGTCTTGGATATTCTTGAGAGATTTTCAAATCAACCACTGTGGCAGCCTTATTGGATGCAAAATTGGCACCATTTTTGTTCAGGAGAAACTGGACACCATTAGGAAGACATTTGGTGAAAATGCCATTTTGATAGGAGTATCCACTCTGGAGAATTAATGCCAAGATTTTCAATATATCCATTGTAGCAGCTGCATCTGTGATTTATCAGCACTATTTTCATTCAGATCCAACTAGACATCACAATTATTCTGGTAAAACCCCATGCCATACTGACTTTCAGTTTAGGAGAAGTGGCAATAACAAGATTTTCAAGATGTCTGCTAATGGCCTCCATATGGGTTATCTGATGGACACCATTTGCATTCAATATTATCTTTCAGTTTGAACCCCAGCTGAGTCACACAAATAGACTTTTAAAAAATGGTACTCACAGCTGCCTTGCTAGGCGCTCAGCA
The DNA here is from genome assembly GCA_016617855.1 of Megalonaias nervosa. Classification (NCBI taxonomy): domain Eukaryota; kingdom Metazoa; phylum Mollusca; class Bivalvia; order Unionida; family Unionidae; genus Megalonaias; species Megalonaias nervosa. The sequence goes on along the minus strand of JAECUM010022430.1, from coordinate 37,686 downwards.
TTAAGAGGTTAGTGCTAGGACTGGTTGGACTGGTGGCAGAATAATGTGACTGGGTAGGACATAACACTACATGTCTGCAGCAAGATGCCCCAATGCTAGACATCACTATAAGCTGTCACACTGCATACACTGTAGTGATACGACTGAAAAATTGTACAAGCTACGTTAAAAATCTAGATCACACACACATACACACACACTTCCAGTGAAAACATATGTACCAATAACAACATTTTCAAGATCGCCACTTTGGTGGCCATACTGAATGCTGAAGCAAATCATTTTCATTTTGAATCAACTAGACACTACAATAAATCTTCGGGTGAAAACCAACTGTCAATATCATTTTCTGTTCTGCAGGATAATGTACAAGATTTTAAAGAGGGCTGCAAAATTAGCCATATTGGACATCAAATTGGCACCATTTCTGTTAGAACCAAGAAGATATCACAAAACATGTTACAGTTAAACCCATCCATTTCAGAGGAGTAGCTAGAAGATTTTCAAGGTGATCATGTTGGATGTCCAAGCGGAATCGATTTCATTTACGACAAACTAGACATATGATGATGAAAACCCCATGTTAAAGTGCCTTTCTCTTTAGGAGGAGAAGCCATAACAAGATTTTCAAGATGGATGCCATAATGGCCATATTAGATGTCACATCAGCACCATTTCATTTGGACCAACTAGACATCATAACAAGATTTTTTTAAATTAAAACCTCCTGCTTATATGAACATTCATTCTTCTGGAGTAGTCATAAAAATATATTGTCATAAGGCTGCCGTGGCAGCCAAATTGGATTTCCAAGAAGAACCATTTTATGTCCAACTAGACCCTTAGATAAATGCATGTGTAACATTAACGGCAATCCTCCAAGTAGTTTGGGAGAGTAGTGGTAACAAACTTGTGCTAATGGAAGGACAGATGATGGACAACAAACCATCCCATAGACTCCCCCAAAAAAATTAACTGTATTTTTAAAAATGAAATCAGAGGATTCAAGTTTTTACCAAATTTATCATAGACCTTTAATCTGGATAACAAGAATACTGGAAGCAATATACATAAGAAAAGTAATTTTCATTTTTCAAGCATATTGCTGTTCAATACTGTCCAGAAAGCTAATAGAAATGTTTCAAACAACAGTATGAACAGAAACATCTGCAATGCTCCATGTTTCAGGTGACTGGAACTGAGATCAACTCCTTCAATGACAGCAAGACTCAGACACACATGAACTTCCTCCGAGAACGCTGCTTCAGGATCTCATTTCTTTTGAAATACAGCATAGGAGACAAGCTATATCCTTTTAGCTACTTTTGAAATGATTATCTGGGAAAATAGACCAAACTTTTATGTCCATCATGACCATTTTAGCCACACTATCCCCTTATTGAAAGAATTCCACTGGGGCAAAACACTAATATTCTGTAATAACATCAACAATACCAGTTGTTGATGTATCATCTGAGTGATGTCTTTTAAAATACAACATTTGTATAAAGAACAGAAAATAGTCTTTTGTCATTAACAACAAAAAACAAAGATCAAGTCTCAATCAAATTGTTCCTCAAATTGTGACAGAGCTTCCATGATGTCCACTTCATTCTGTAACAAGTGTTGCTGAAAGTTTAAAATTATTGTTAGATAAAGGTGATGATGAAGAAACATGAAAAATTATTTTACTGAATATCAATCAATAAATAATTAAAAAGTAGTGGGAAAGAGTCCCATAAGCCTGAACATGCATATTTCCATATGATTTGGTTGATTTTTTTGTGCGAGTCATAATAATACAGTAGGCCTAAAAGCTACATGTGTATTGTTACAAATCTGTGGTAATCAAATGGAAAAAACAATCCATGGGCACCTTTCTATGAATGTCCAAAGCACACACACATGCAAATATAACTAAATAAAATTTGTTGATTTTTGTTAAGTTTGTATGTTAAAAACCTTCATTAGCCAATCTGAAACAATTCTGATACTGGGTAAGAAATTTTGGTTCAGACTGAAAACATTTCAAGGAAAGAACGCAGTATCTGATGCTATAATGGTGACACTGATAACCAATACTCTTCAATCTTTAAGTGACAAACATTTTTGTAAATGAATGGTAAGGCTCTTTCACTAAAATTTATCCATATGAAAAAACAAAATGGCATTCTACTCTAGTTTTAATGAACAGCAGATTTATTTTCCTATGAATTTACACATTTTGATAATTGTCAGGATTGGACAGCAGACTGTGCAACACTCTCTCACACCCATTCTCGCTCTCCTTCTCTCTCTCTCTAGTGTATAATAAAAGAATGTTAAACAGTAACATTCTATGTGCTGAATCGTGCTTCTACAAACACTTATTTCAAAACTGATGCTACTACTACTAATCATCACAGGGCTTTGAAGTTTAATTGCAAAAAAACTTGTGAGCATTTAAACTAAATAAACAAATTTTACATAAAGCAAAAGTATATTATGTGTAAATACAGATAAGGAATGAAGTAACAAATGTAGATAATCATACCCCAGTAGAGTTTGGACTTATTTAATCACCATAACAATGAATTTTTTTTATCAGCACTGATAAACATTGTGACTTCCACCAAAAAAATTTTTTTTGAGTGGTCACACTATCATCACTGCCACTTAGAACCAAATGCATCAAGAGTAGTGATAAGATTTTGAAGACAATCACAACTGATCAGTGGGTTTTTTAAAGATAAAACACCATCTGTTCAGAATAAGTAGCAATTATAAAAAAATTTAATAAAGTGGCCATACTGATAGTAACATTGGCACGATTTTCGTTTAGAACCAACTACATATCACAAGTCTACTAATGAAAATATCATGTCCCTATGACTATCAATTCTTGATAAATTATGAAATAAAAATTTAAAAGCTGTCATCCATGGGCATGTATTTGGAGGTCTTACTAGTACCATTTTCATTTAGGACCAAGTAAATATGATGTCTGATGGGCAACATTTTCGCTTAGGACCAAGCAGACATCATAAAATCTTGTATTCTTAACCTCATGTCAATTTAAGATTTTCAAGGTGACTATGACAGTGGCAATACTTAAACATCAGACTTGCACAATTTTTATTTCAAACCAAAAGTCATTGTAAAAGACAATATAACCATCCATCAAGGAGTAGTGTTAACAAGACTTTCAAGATGGCCACCAGTGGTGGCCATACTGAATTCGGATATGTAGCATTTTTTAAAGGACCAACTAGATCTCAAAGAGGTCTTTTGGTCAAACCCTATGTTTGCGCTGGTAGTCTTGCACTATCCTTTCATTCTTTCACCTTCTATCTTTGGCACACCAGAACAAAGGCACTGTCAGACTCAATTGTGCCAGCACATGTGGCCAAACCATCTACAACCTTACAGTAGTGAACACACCTACCAAAAGGGTAAGTGCTTCTGTTTTTCTTGTACATACTTTTGTTTGTTTTTCTTTGAGGCCATCAGCCTCCCACCTAATTGGTAAATTCAGCAATGCAATAGTAGTAGGTAGTGTATGAATGCTAAGAAAATGTAGATATCTGGGGAAAAACTAATTTTAATTATGTAATTCTTACCTGCTACTACTGCAAAACTCCCTCCTAACACCCCACCCTGATGTCCTGTAGTGTCAGTTCAAGTTAAAATTAAATTAAAAGGTATTCTATATGCTGGTAAGGTTCAGACTGGCAACAAATTCTCTTCAATTCTGCAATTCCAATTGCTAATTGGAGGAGAGTATATTAAGCTTGTACTGGGGTTTGGCATTCCGGAAAAAGGAAAGCAATGAGTAGTAGCAAGTAATGTACTACTACTATTAAGATTGTTTATTAGCTGTTTATAATAATTATAACAGTGGAATAGCAGTGAGATCTGGAAACAATTTAAGTTATGACCCTCTAAAACTGACACAAGAACAATTTTACCTATGCACAGGTGGTTCTTTTCTCAGGCTTGTTAGTAGTACTTAAGTGTATACCCGAGTTATGATACAGAAATTCAATGATTTTGACCTTAAAAACTTTGGCAACAGAAAAGAATCATCTTCTAGATTTCCTAACAATTGCTTACCTCAGTGTTGGAGCAGTGAGGGGTTTGCTGAAGCATGCTTTTCTTTCCTTCAAATTAACTTTCCATTCATTGTATGCTAATTTTGCAGGATGATAAAATTAGTTTAAACCTAAGGATTCAAGGTAAAGAATACAGCTGCTTTCATATATAAGAAATGTGATTTTTCTCGTAGTATACCTACCTCATCTGGGTACAGTGGCTCATTTTTCTCTCTTTTTGCCCTGATTTTTTTTATTTTGAAAATTGTTTCCTGGAGTTGCTCTTTGGGTATCTTGTTATAGTCAGTTGAAGACTTCCAACTGTTAGTGTAGTTGGCACTAATCGGTCTGACACCATAGGCCACAAGTCCCTCAAAACTGAATCCCAGATAAAACTTAACTGGCTCCTCAGACATGGATCCTGTTCGCCTGTAGCTATTACGAATTTTTATTGGTCGGCCTTGGTCTAATCTACGATTTAAAACAATAATAAAATTTCCCTTTGAGGATGAAGACGTAGTTCCATCCAGCAACATAAGATTGAGACGAGGTGATGGAGGCAATTCCCACATATCATCTGATGCTAAATCTGCATTATCTTTCAAAAACAGTTCACTCCTGTGACAAACAGATCTGAGGCCTTTGCCATTTGTCAAAAAGAACTGTGTTGTAGCTCTGAACATATTGTGTTCTTGCTTATACTTGAAGGTTTCTGTCCTGCTGGCTAGAATTTGTTCTTTTTTTTTGTTAAATAGCTCCCCAAGTGTCTGCAAAGCATTGTGGAACAACTTATCATCGTACTCAACTCCATCAAAGTCGTCCTTATTTGGCCAAAGTATGATCATAATGAAAAAATTGGCTACATCAAGATATTTTCTATTTAGATTGACAAGTTCTTTGCAAAAGGCAAATACACTCCTTGTACTTTCCCTGTTTGGAGCTTTCAAATGAGCCAAAGCAACATTGACAGATATCTTATTTGCCAGGTCACAGTCAGTCAGTGGTGAAATATTTTGAAGATAATTTTTCACCTGAAGAAGTTTCTGCATTGCGCCCTCCACACTGAGTTCCTTCTTTCTTATTGAAGCAACTATGTCAAATATCTTTATGAATGAATTTGCTTTCATATCTAAAAGTCTTCTCCTATTCCAACTATTGCTCACATCAGAGTCAGCTCTATATAACTCTTTCATGCCTTCTTCTTTCTCTCCAAAAATCTTTGAAAAATCTGTTTGCATACCTGGTAGCTTATATTTTACTGTTCTGTTAACTCTGTGTTCCTTTCTCTTGTTTGTATGAAAATATTTCCTTTCATAGATGGTTGTATGGCAAAATATAAGATCCTCAATTTGACTGAATGCAGATTCACCCATTTCATATAAGGATTTAAATTTTGTATGGAAAGGTTTCCATTCCTCAATAAGTTCTTTTGGAATGAAGTCCGGACTTACCAGATAATCATGAAGGACTGATTCTGAGTTCTTAAATGGCTGAATATTTTGACCTATAAAATCCAGCAGCTTTAATATTGTCTCTATGGTATCCACATATATGAACAAATTATTTGCAGCCTTCTGTTTTATGATTAATACAGTTGCTTCCCTGAATATATCAACTGCCTGAAATGCAATTTCTATGAATGTGATTTGGTCTGACATGCTTAAGGTTTTACCTTCTGACACCTTTAATAAATGTAAAAACTTTTCCCTCATGACTTGGCCACAAGTATGAATAAAATCGGAACGTTGTGGAGCTGTGCTTCGGGCAGTGTCAGCCCATTTCTTTGCATTTTCAAAATCTTTCACATGAATGTAAAATCTGGCTACCTGTTGTGCTATCATTCCATCCTTTAACTGATCATATCCAACAGAAAGTACTTCAGCTATGTCTTGGTATGAACTTTCGTTCAACATGTCCTCAACTAAAGGAGAAAATTTGGTAGTTTTACAATCGGAGTACTCTTCTTTTTTGCGTCGTATTAACATTTCTTTTGTCATCTCATGAATGAAGACCTTGGCATAAGAATAGTTATTCAATAAATCAGATTTTAGGTACTCTAATGCTATCTTTACAGTGGACTGTTTGGATTTCTTCTTAATACATTCCAAAACTTGGCGTGCCAAATTTGGGTGTGCCATTTTAATTTGCCGTCCACTACCCTCCTGTTTAGCCTCAATACGAAGGAGAATTTTAACTGAGTCATGAAGCAAGTACTCCCATGGATGATCCTCTGGTGATCGTGCTTTTAAAATATTTGCCTTTGACATTAACTGGTCACAACACTCAAGAGGAATGTGGACGTCAATGGCCTCATTGTGAGACTCAACATAGCTAAATAATAAAGACACATACTTCAGAAGCTTGAATTCTGTCGATTCTGGAACTATATTCTTTAGCAAGCTTTCTATTGTGCTCTTGATAAATTCCATGTTAAAATTGGTTCTCAAGATCATAAATGCTATTAGATGTTCAGGTGCATATTTACCAAGGCCTAGTTCCTGTCCACTTTTTTCAAATTCGAAGTACTTCTTTTCAAACCTTTCCTTTTCTTCATCTTCTAATTTCTGCCTGAGTAACTCTGTAACATCATTATTAACTTGCTCAAGTGCATGCAAATTGGACAGATCATCTTCTTTTCGGCATTTTAACAGAACACAGACAGGCCATGATGTCTTCATATCCAATTTTTTTTCTCGGTACATAAAATGAGTTTTTCTGTATAACTCATTTAAACTTATGTCAGCCTGAGACAGATCATCAACTAGAATCAAAACTGGTTTTGCATATTTTAAATCAGGTTCAAACATTTTCCAGAGTTCAAATATCTCATCACAAGTGTTCTCAGTTAGTCGTTCGAGTGTAGCACACTTAAAGTCCTTCCGAAAATCCCAAAGTATGTGATTTGCCAGCGTTGAACCTCCAGCACCAGGCTCATGAATAATTGTTATGGTAATTATATTCTGATGGTCACTTCTTGGTGATGTTAAAGCCGTATTCACTTTATGTTGCAAACTGTTGAAACAATGTCGTTTCAAAACATGTGTTTCAAAAAATAAATTCCACCAGTCAACTTTGTTTCCTTGGTAAAATTTCTTCTCCTTTTCATGAGAAAAAGATTTCTTCTCATCCTTTTGAAACTTAACATTTTCATATTGAGTTGCACTTAATATTTTTAGATCTTTTAGCTGCTCTAGAAATCTAGTATCTACAGTCATCATTGCTCCATTTGATGACGGTACTTTGCAGTCACTCTCTATTTCAATGCCCATGGCTTCTTCAAAAACACTGGAAACTTCCTTCCATGATAACCCCACAACAGAACTACCTTCAAGGTCCTCATGGTAGAAGTTTCGTTCAAATTCAATAACATGTTTGAACTTATCATAAGTTTCTTGTTTATCAGCTATTATAACTATCTTCTTCCAACTAAAATGGCTCACTAGTTCAAACAGTGTTTCAACAACACCTGCAAAATCATCTGACAGAAGAAATAATATAATTAAGGCACGTTTTTCTGGTATTACACTTCTTTGTTGAAAGAACTGTACCGCACCCTTTATACCAGATGAATATTCATCAATCCACTCTTTTCTGTCTTTATGTGCTTTTCCTAGTTCTTTCCTTCCATTAGAAAATATCCATACTACTTTTCCTGGAGACTGTAGTTCATCCCTTAATTGGATAACATTCTCAACATATCTGAATTTCTCTTCATTTGTCACTGTTGTTTTAGCTTTGGGAAATATTTTACCAAGTATACCACTTTCATACGAATAGTCATTAAAATCAAATACACACACCCAATGCCCCGACTTTAGAAAGTTAAAATCCTCAAGCCAAGTCAGATTATTCATTTTCATGTCATCTGGCTTAGTAAGTAAGAGAATTGGCCAGAGTGATTTGTCGAGTGTTTGCCGCCCCATGCAAATTTTCCTGTACAGTTTTTCTGCTTTTTTTTCTACAACAGTAACGTGTTGTATGGAATGTAATTCTTCTGATTCCCGTACTAAGTCATATTTTTCATATAATTCTTTAAGTTCATACTTCTCATCATCTGCACTTACTGTCAAAGTTTTTGAACCATCACGAACAAACATACACAGTGGATTTTTTCCTCTTGTTTTTCTACCCGTTTCCTTTTGAAAGTCTCTTAAATTCAAATAAAATGGAATCCTTTTACAAAATGATATTGAAGGCTCAATGTCAACTTCCATGACAAATAATTTCAAACCTGTAAGGGAAGTCACTTCGATGAATTCAGGCGATCGTATGCATTCTTTGGCAGCTTTCTTAGCATCTGCATGCTCAACATACCTGTCTATAGCATGATCCAGTTCATCTATGTACTTTTTCATGGTACAATGATCAAAGTCATCAATTGGGAAGCCTATAACTTGCCCATCTCGATACTTCATGCCTTCTAAGGGTACTCCACCATCAGCAACACCAAAGTAAATGGTACCATTCCTACGGCGATTCAGACATCCACATGCAAAACGTAAAGTTTCAAAAATAAACTTCTTGATGGGTTCATTTTTATCTCCGTGTTGGAAGCTTGTGGAAAAGTATTTGAATTCCACTGAGGGTATTATCATCCCACTTCCAGTTTCTTGTCCATCAAGAACCCAGTCTTTGTGATACATAGTGGACGAGCCCTCTGCTTTAAAGTGTCGTCGGTTTTGACGCTTATCACTTATATTGACAATGAAATTACTGGCAGAAATCTGGACAGAAGTTGCAGTAAGTACATGTGACCCGTTTTCAGAAATTTCTTCATTTAGTCGATCTGATGCTTTAGGTTGGGTTGCATCTGATTTGATTGAGACATATACTTGTTGCTGGTCTACAATATACTTTTCTTCTGCCTTTTCTTTATCAGATTTTGATTTTTCATTGTGATCACTGTTCTCCAAATGCAAATCATTCTTTGCCTGTGAAAACAATACAGCTCCTAAATCTTCCTGTCTTGTGTGTTTTTCCATAAATTCAGTAAATTCCCCAAAAGAATCTCTACTGTTAAACGTGAGATATTTCACCTTGGAATTGAAACAGAAACCATATTCATATGAACAAAATTCACCAAGATACACTTTATATCCACTTTCTGGTAAGAATGAATCTTCCAAGATAGAGTCATCAACCAGCAGAAAAAAGTGTTGGTACTGACCTATGTCATTTTCCATTTGTTTCAGATAATGACACTTATGAACACTGGACATTCTCACCTTCTTGCCATCAACATTGAAAGCCACTGTCCCTCCTCCCTTGGCATTTTTAAATTTATCTCGTCTAGAGCCTGGTGGTAGATATTCAACCCACTTGCTTATATTTTCAATAATCTTCTTCCACAAAAATTTTAAATATTGTTTAACATTGCTGATTTTACTTTTCTCAAAGAGAACAGTAAATAGAAATGTCTTCTCTAAAAAATTTTGAGTGCTTAATTTGTTGGGTGATCCAATTGATATCAGTGTTAATTCTCTCAATTCTTTTGTTACTGGCTCAAGATGGCAAAGACCAAGTTTCTCTTCTAAAAATTGATATATATCTGACAATGAAACATCCGATTTATTCTCAATTCTTTCAAAAGGACTCTCAGCACCTGAAATAGATTGCTTCCTATCTTCCTCATAACTCTCTGTAGCCCCAGCTCTGTCGAGAAAGGAGTCTAGATTATTTTCATTTTGGAAAGGAATCTTTGCATGCTGATCTTGCTCATCCTTTTGAACCTGCTGTCCATTTTGATTAACTTGATGAGAGCTCACTGGAAGATAATTGGTACCAGATTCATCTGGCATGCATTCAGAAGTGGCAGTTTTCTGAATGTTTGTTTTGGACAGGGTCAATGATTCTTTCAAATTTTGAGACTCAGTCCACAAGCGGAGATGCAAGCCACCTCCTTGTAACCCTAAATCTTGTTTCAATTCCTCTTTTGCGGAAAAACTATATGTCAGAAAGGTGAGACCATCTATACATTTGTCTTGCAAGATCTCCTTCAGTTGTAGATACCTAACATTTTTCAGGTGATCAAACAAATCATCAACACTCCATGTTCTTATTGCACTAATATCAATATCTGTAAGCCAAGAATCCTGTGACCTCATGTAAAATACTTTTCGTGCTAAACCAATTGGTATTGAAAGTATACTGGATAATTCTGTGTAATCCTGGCATGCACAGATCGATTTTCCATCTATGAAATCAAACTTATCTCTGTATGCAGAAGGAACATGTATAACATCCCTCAGCCATTTCTGAACTTCATCTTCAGAGGACTTGTCTGTTATAGCTGAAAAGGAGAAAGAGATCTGTACTAAATTATAGAGAAGATAGGATTTTAAATGTTAATGCATATTTCTGTACTCATCTCTTAAGTTATTTTCTCCCTCAAGTGACAAAATATTGTACTGTATTAGTATTACCACTTATATATTTTTATACTTATTTATATTTCTGAAATGTTGATACTTATTGTCCTCACATTTAAACATACATGGTATTCAGGAAGGCACTCCTTCAACAAGAGACCCTTGAAAGTAGTGATGCTCTACCAGGCAAATAACTTTTGCAGTAATTCAAGATAAGACTTTCTTTCTTTTAACTGCTGAGTGCTGAAACTATCTTTGATATTCTTCAACAATTACAAGACATTAAAATTAGCTGCTGTGGCACACATACTGGACATCAGCTTGGCACCATTTTCATTTAGGACTAAGTGGACACCATTACAAGTCTTTTGGTGAAGTTCCATGTCATAATGATCTTCAAGTGAAGCAGAGACAACAAGTAATCATGACAGCCATATTGGATGTACAACTGGCACAATTTTTATTTAGGACCAACCAGGTATCATAAAAGGTCTATTACTGAAAACACCATGTTGATATAGCCATCTCTTTTATGAGGATAGAGATATTTTCAAGATGGCTGCCATTGAAGCTATATTGGTTAACTGTGGATTTTAAAGAATTATAATGCTATACAACACTATAAAAAAGATTTATGTATTAAAACAATTATTGACCAATGAGCAATAAAAGTACCAAAACACAATGGTGAGATAGTGAAGATAAATATATGAAAAGGTTCCCTATCAACAGTTAATTTAAATGGTATGTATAAAGGGTAATTAGAAAATAAAAGATAAATTAGGGTGATTAACAGTACACATTTGTCCAAAAAAAAATCAAAGGAAATAGGATGCACACAAGATATATTTTAGAATAAATGTTAACTTCCTTCAAGAAATTTTAAATACAAGACATTCACCATATCAAAAAGTTACTTCATGTAGTAACGATTGCATGTAGGTTGGATGGCCATATTGGACATCAGATCAACACCGTTTTTATTCAGCCTCAACTAGACATCACAAGTCTTTAATTGAAAACCCCATGTTGATATTATTATCCATTCAAGAGGAGTAGTGATAACATTTTCAAGATGGCCGCCATGGTGGCCATATAATAATAACAATAATAATGTGGACTTAGTAAAGTGCCTAATCTTTAGAAGCTCTAAGCGCTTTACAATATTATATAACACAAAACCATATACAAAGTCAAGATTACAAAAACAAACAATAAAATTACAGAACAAAAACATGCTAACAATAATTAAGGAAGTAAATGTTATTAAGTTTTTAGGTCTGTTCTTGTAGTTGAATAGGTGAGTTTTAAGAACACTCTTGAATGAGGACAGTGTCCTTGTGTCTTAGATCTATCCGTTCCATGTTGCTGGGCGTTGGTAAGCAAAAGAACATTGTCCATATAACTTCATTTTAATAGGAACAATGAGAATGCGAGTGTTGGAAGAGGTGTGAAAGTTTTAAGATGGAGTGTACACATAGTTGAAGTCAGATAAATAGCATTAACTGAAAGAAAACTGAATGGAGCTGATGCATTTCAGCTCCAGATATGCAGCTTTGCATGTGTTCATTACATGTTGGTGTAATGACAGCTTACTGTCAAGACTTACACCTAGGTTTCGTACTGTGTAAATTTAATGTTGGCATTGCTGATACTTATTTATCGAGGTAAAATATATAAATGAGAAAGTCTTTGTGTGGTGATCAGGATGGCTTCAGTTTTATCATCATTCCTCTGCAACTTGTTACATGTCATCCATGACTTGACATCACTAATGCACCTCTCGACGGCATGGTAGGTAGCCTCAATTTCAGCTGGGTAGCTAAATTTGCATATTTCAGTGTCATCAGCATACAACTGGTGAGACACTGGATGTCGATCTATGACTGGGCTGGAATGTTTTTCATTTACATACACAATGTCTGTCCTGTTGACTAAGTAGGACTTGAACCATAGTAAGGCTGTATTATGATTACCAAATACATGCTGGAGACGGTGAAGTAATATATTATGAACGAAGAGATATTGAACATCAGACTGAAACTAGACATCATGAGAAGTCTTTTACTGAAAACCCAAATTTGACAGGAGAAATAGGGGTAACAAGATTTTCAAGGAGGACTTCAGATCAGCACCCGTTTTATTTAGAAACAACTAGACATCATAAGAAATTTGTTAGTGCAAACCCCATTGTAATGTTTGGGTTTAGAAATGAGAGAGGAAAAGACCTATTTCTACAGATTAGTTTATTTCACAGCATACATACTATAACTGACTCACTTGTCAGACTTACTTCAAGCACCCTATATATCAGCCTTATCTCTGGTCTCTAAACTGCTGATTCAGCAGTGGGAAAGTCTATCTTACCCTATAGCACTGCTTCTAGAATATTACATCCCTCCTTTTCTTTCAGACTTAAAATTTTTGTTTTTGTTTTCTTAATTGAAAATCAGTCCAGTATGTTGTGAACTATTTATAACGATAATAATACATTTTCTAACAGAGATTCACATAACTGAAATTCATTAATGTAATCACTTTGCACCTTGATTATCTGATATTGTATAAAATGGTCAACTTAGAACTGGGCAAAGTAGGTTTACAGTTCTCATGGTTTAGTCCTAATAATGTTCTGGGTTTTGATTCATGATAGAGTTCAAATTCACCTTCTTTAACCAAAATGTCATTTAATGAGAAACACATGTTAATGTTATTAACGATCTGGATCTACAAAACAGTTTACACTTAAAACATACTACACTATTAATAAGTAAAACATCATAGCTACGCAATGAATGTGATAAAGCTTCTAAAAGTTTTGCATTATTTTGCACACACATAATTCTTTAGTTAGTCTGGTGGATTTCTGACTCTCACTGAGCTTTTTAGTGCCAAGTCTGATGTTGGATATATGTCACATGCATCTCCACCATTCTTTACATTTATTGTATCATATGGGGTTGTTCACATATGACGTCACACAGTGAGGGGGGAAGGGTGGTCAAAATTTTGTGACAAAGTGTTATGAGGGGGGTGTTGAAGAAACGTGACATCACAACAAATATGGGTGTGGAACATTTCTTTCAAAAATAATGTCAGAATAGAAAAGATTTTGTGACCTGCATCCTCAGTCCATTTTTATCCGCAACAGATAACAACTCTCTCATGGACGACTTATATTAATATTGTTATCTCAGATGAAATATTAGGTAATTGTTATAACCTTTAACTGGTTTAAACTGTTGTTTTTTTAATTATGTAATTCTTTTTTTAATATAATGTAATACAAACTTTAAAAACAAAATGTAGACTAAATAAACTGCAGGCCTACTGGTGATTAAACTTAGATTTTAGAAAAGTGAAACAATAGGCTAACAAGTTATCACCATCCTGACAACAGACCGACAAGATCAAAGACACACGAGTTTAACAAACTGACAGACGGTATTCGATCTGCAGTAAACGTTTAATCTTTTAATATTTTTTATGTGAAAAAGCAACAAATTTAATAAGTTGAGTAGTGCCAAGGTTGGGCCCTGTGTTGCACTGGGATGCCACACATTAAAGGGAATAAATATATCAAATGTTAGCTTTTTTTCCTTTCTTTTTATTGAAAACGTTTCTTGACACCACTGAAGTGCAAGATTATAAACAGTCCTACTAGTACAACGAGTCTTTGAAGCTTGATGACATTAAAAAAAAGCAGTCTGAAAAAGACAGGAGGAAGGGAGAGAAAAACTTTGAGGACTGAGCCAGCGTGCGGTACTAGTAACATTTACGCTATTGAAACCATACAACGTAAGGTGTCACGTGTTACATTAGTTTTAATTATCATGACTTTTCGGCAACCCATAGCAATGGATAAAAACAAATTATATCAGTCTTTATTTAATGCTTATGTGCTAGCATATCCTACAAAAACCAAAAAGATGTGCCAAGATGAACTTATTATAAAGTGTAATAGTAACAAGAATGACAGAGATTTGGCTGAAAAAGTTAACCATATGTTGCAAGTGATCAAGGCGATCTCCGTTATGAAAAAAGAATCACTTCTTAACTTTTGGACAAAACAAGCAACCTCAGTTTCAAAAAAAGTTTCTACTCGGGATAATTTCGAGTCCAATAAACAACCGACTGATGTCTTGAATACCATTAATTCTGAAACACTGCCTTCTACAAGTCGTTTGGCTACTCCGAGAAATGCTACTGTTCAATTACATTTGAAAGTACCAAATTGATGTCATAAATTCTGACCTTGTTGGTTTGTATAATCGGCAGAAACAAGGACTACTTTCAAATGAGCAGAACTTAGAATTAAGAGATAAACAAAAAATCAAAACTGAAACTAAACGAAACTAAAGAGGAAGATTGATGATCAAAGAAAATCCTAGAAAGCAAGGGATTGGAAAAAATCAAAACTGGATGCTTTATTGGAAGATAATCCTGAACTGCACACAAAATTGAATATCAGGGCCAGACGTGGTCAACCAAAAATCAAAGAGGGACAACCGCTGCATTTACAAACTATACTGGATATCACAATGCATGGTTCAGCTTCTCATGAAAAAAAGACAGTTCGAAGTCCTCAGAAGTATCAAAACCTTAGATTAATTAACAGAGCACTTAAAAAACAATAGCTTCAATATCAGTCGAAGTGGACATTACCTTCGTCTACTTCCATACGTAGTTTGTCGTCAGAAGGTAAGTGTCATGTAACCACTGTCCCAGTAAAGTTAATTAGAGCGCAAAATGATTATCACTCTAAACATATTGATGGCCAGTTTTGCACAGCTACGATAAGACATTTGAAAGAACTGTCTTCCATGCTTGGACTGGATGAGGTTTGTTTTATCAGCCAGGATGGTAAATGTCTCATCCCAATTGGTCTGGTCGCTGCCAATAAGCAGAGTCCACTGCTAATGCATGATGAGTATAAAGTAAGCCTTCCTGACCATGACTGGGTAGTTGCTGCCCGGCACAAGCTTATACCCTCGGTGTATGCTGGCATTGAGATCCATCGCAAAGGTCTTGGAAACAGAGATGATGTTGGCTTTTCTGGCCCAACGTTTATAGCCATCAGATCTGGAAAACACTCTACATCAACAGCACTCAGCCATGGATTTGACTTTGAAAAGTTGCTGTGTCTGACAGAGTTTGATTCCATAACCAGGTCTGGTATTGATAAATTGGTCAAGCCGATTCTCATGTTTACTGTTGATGGTGGGCCAGATGAAAACCCATGGTATCAAAAAGTCATTACGGTTGCCATCCTCCATTTCTTGATCTTGACTCCGTCTTTGTTGCAACAAATGCTCCAGGATGAAGGGCTTTTAACAGAGTGGAGAGAAAGATGGCACCACTAAGCTAGGAATTGAGTGGATTAATATCACCTCATGACAACTATGGCAGCCATTTAGACGAACAAGGTAAGACAACTGACACTGAGCTAGAGAAGAAAAACTTTGAATTTGCCAGAAAAACGTTGGCCGAAATATGGTCACAGTTGACTGCAGACAATTACCCAACCATTGCTGAGTATATGGATCCATTAAATTCAGAGCTCATGGAACAATATACTATGTAGAGATCAAAACTGGTGTGACACCCATGTCCACTCAAGTCAATACTTGCGATTGTGAAGTGTGACGACAACATGTGCTGTTCGAAAGCATGAAGCTCATACTTCAGCATGATACAAGACAGATTTCTTCCTCCTACTTTACCCCTTGTTCAAATATGTGAAGGGCCTAAAGTTCCAGAACAAGCAACAGATGCAGTCTTGCACAAATTTCCATCCTTATTTGCAACTCAAAGTCTCAAAACGGAAGACATTCTACCTTGGTCAGCAATCACATTTTGGTCAATTCCCTAAGATCTTTATTGCCCTTCACTTCAATCTGTGCTGAATGAGAAAATTTGCAAGATATGCCACATGTACTTCAGCTCTCTCGTCATGCTGTGCAGTCACTCAGTCCTTCACAAACTAATAGCAATTCTGTCGAAATGCATCAGACCAATGAGAGTTGCTGCTAGAAGGCAATGCAAAATGATGGTCATACTAGCAAATGTAGAGAATGGAGAAAGTGTGGATTGGATTGGCAAGGAGGAGCTTGATTTGGAGGGAATATACCTTCCAATAAAAAATGTTAATCTAGAAACAAATGGATTTCTTGTTCGTTCAGTGGAGAAGCATCTTACTTTGCCTTGGGATAATGGTAACTATGAAGAGAAGTAATTCATTTACAAATACTTAAGATTTTAAACCCTTAGAATTTTTGTGGATTTGTTGAAACTTTAATGTTAGTAAGAATTGAAGTGATTGATGTGTTTAATTTACAATTCATTTTGTTTTTTGTTTAAAATTAATTAATTTTTTTAAAATAATGTTATAAACTTTTAACTAGCCAAGCAGTCCTTGTAAAAGCCTGATTAATTAAACACTATTTTACATAAAGATTGTTGTTTTGTCAGTATAGTTAACTGATTTACATTTACTTTTCAGTATCACAAAAACTTGTGGGGAAAAAAAGTATGTGTGTGGTGGGGTAAGAGATTTGTGATGTCACATGGGGGGTCTGGGTTTTTCTGACGTGTGACAAGGGGGGGGGGTAAAAAAAATGGCAACAATTGTGTGGTATCGTATGTGGATGACCCTATGTCTGGTTATCAGATGGTCAAATATGGGGTGAATTCTTTACTGTCTTGAAGAATGACAAATTTCTAGTGATCTGATGGTCTTTTCTTCTCACTGTTATGATTAATACTTTTTTGCTGACTACTCCGTTTAGTTTAGGGTTGAATGGAGTTTACAACTTGTGTCGTTTTTCTTCCTTAACTAGAACATGGTCTCCAACTAAGACCTGCCATCCCTAACAAGATCTTCTCAATAAGGCAGTTGATGTTTTTTTCCCTAAGTTTGACTAGTTTTCAGTAAGATGAAACAAAATATCATGTACTGCTATTGTTAGGTTGGAAAACATCTATTTAAAAAGTTTAGTATTCCAAACTGATGCACTGACAGTAAATATTATGTTCATCTGAAGAGTTTGTAAAGTACACACAGACCTTATTTACCTCTAGCAGTGCACAGCTGCACAAACTTCAGTTCCAAACCTTATACAGCTCAATGGCTTGTTGCTATCTCTCAACTTTATGTAATTCTTGGAAATGTTTTTTCAATTTCACAAGACAGCAATCATATCTCCCACCATGTGGCATACTCAAATCAACTTGTGATGTTCAATAAATGCAATTGTGTCCCTTTTTGATTTAATTCAGAACAATCCAAATATTCCTTTTTAATCTTCTATACTTATTATTAAAACTTTCTAAGAGGCTTATTTTTTCCTTTCGTCTTTAACATGTATGAGTAGCTGGGTGCCATTTTAAAAAAAATCTATGATCAAGTTTGATCGTGCAGACACTTTGCATCAAAAAATATGTGCACTTTAAAGCGTCTGAGGTGCTTCTGTGAAGTTAAGTCTGGTTCACTGACTAATTCCACTAAAGTTAATATGAAACCCAGATCCAAATCCAGATGGACCTACTCCCTAGGCATTTTCAGTTGTGACTGCACCCAAACCCAAGAACCCAAATGATATCAAGATCTGCATTCAAATGCATTTTGCCCAATGAAGCTGTACTATGCGAAAGACACATCACACCAACGATAGATGATCTTATAACAGATCTCAGTGGTGCAACCATGTTCTCCAAGCTTGATTTAAATTTGGGCTATCATCAACTGGAAATGGACAAAGAACTTAAGAGCAATTACAACATTCTCTATTCATATTTGACTATGGAAAAATAATAGCCTCCTTTTTGGAATATCATCTGCAGTGGAGGCATTTCAAAACACTCGACAGCACTGGAAGGACTGCAAGGCACAATGAATAACAGTGGTGACTTTCTAGTATTTGGCTGCATGCAGGAAAAACATGACAAAAGTCTAGAATCTACATTCACTTGCATTAAGGAAAAGGGTCTGACACTAAATAAGCATAAGTGAGAGTTCAACAAAGACAAAATTGAATTCTTTGGATACTTTTTTGGTAGCAAAGATGGAATTTCTCCAGATCCAAAGAAAGTGGAAGCAGCTGAAAGTGCCATTATTCCATCAAACATATCAGAAGTACACAGTTTTCTAAGTATGGCAAACTGCGTTAGATGATTTATTCCTAATTATTCAACAATTAATGAGCCTCATCAAGTCTTAACCAAGCAAAATCAACCATGGGAATGGACCGAAAAACACGAAAAACTCAAACAATATGTAGCAGGCGCCACAATAATAGCGTATTTTGATCCTAATAAGGAAAAGCAATTAATTTTAGATGCAATTCCCGTCAATCTAGGCACATTTTTAACTCTGAATGGAAAATTTATTGCCAGTAGAGCACTTTCTGATGTAGAAGAGCAGTATTCACAGACGGAATGTGAAGCACTAGCAATAGTTTGGAGTTGTGAGCACTTCCATCTGTACCTGTTTGGTCATACATTTAAGCTAATCAGTGACCACAAGCCCTGGAAGTCATTTTCAACAATCCAAAATCACAACCCATCTGCAAGAATCGAAGACATGGCGATTGAGACTACAAGCATACCATTTCAAAGTAATTTACAAGCCAAGTAAAACAAATGCAGCAGATTACATTTCAAGACAACCCAAGGCTGGAACTGAATGTTGTCAACATTGTGAAGTTGCAGATGCTTATTTTCAATTCATATCTGTTAATGATGTACCCAAAGCTATGACCATTGAAGAAATTCAGATTGCTACCTTAGTGGACCAAGACCTCCAACATATCATCAAATCGATAGAATCTGGAAATTGGAAACATTCATACAAACAAAACAAAACTTTGGAAACATTTTCAAGACTCAGACATGAATTCACAATCATTCTGGTAGCAAATGGTGCTGTCCTATTAAGTGACAGGAAATTAGTAATACCAAAACAGTGTGATAGAGCTAGCACATGAAGGCCATCAGGGCATAGTCAAGACAAACAACTTTTCTTGAGAAAGTATGGTTTCCCGGTATTGAAAAACAAGTCGATATATTCAAAGGAATCAGAAAACTAAAAGACGTACAGATACACCTTCACACTGATGATACTGTAGTCCCTGTAACTCAGCCCCCCAGTCGTATTCCATTTCACATTCATTCATGAAGTCATCACACATAGGTCACATTAGGTTGTTACATTATTTATTTGCACTCTTCCAATATAGATTATGACATGTCATGATGTCACATTATATTATTGGCATTGGTCAGATTTAGATAATGACATCATTATGGCAACATTCTGAATTAAATGATAATGCCATTACAAATGGTTTCAGTCACTGGCACATCTGCCAAAAAACTGACTTTATTTTTTAACTTTTGATTGTTGTTCATGAACCTTCCTACTATTGTGTGCTTTATAAAACAAGTCACATTTTTCATGTGTCCATGTTTTCAATTCACAAAACTTTTAAGTCTAAAAAAACACCATAAAATTAAGAATTTGTACCTTGGGACCTATTGATGACAACTGTTTGCATATGTAATGTACCGGTAACTATTTTACTGCTTTAGAACTGCCTTGCCAATTCATTTCAACCATTAATTTAATATCCATTACAGTCAAGTCAGGAAAGAAACAGGTCAAAAGACAGGTGTGAAGTAATCAGAAAATAATCTTGAATACAGTGTAATTTTGAATGCAATTAAATTATAATTCAAAAAACATCTCACTATCAATCAACTATAAGAACTAGATTATCATATAGACAGCAGCTAAAAATGAAAATATGCATAAATGAATATGTTCACAGACATTTACAAATAGAAGATTGATTAATTGAGGAAATGATGGATGAATGACTGAAGAAATGGAAATGGAGAAGGGATGAACTAACAGACAGATGGATGGATATAAGGATGGATGAATTAATAGAAGGATGTTAAATCCATCTATCCATATATGTACATGCCTTCTATTTTTCAACAGATAACATTATGCAAACATTTACTTAGTAGACATGCTGAGTCATCCTTTCCTTTTCCATCAGAGGATTCACATTGCATTCCTCCCATTCCTCGACACAAAACATGAATGCAGTCTCCATTCTTAAGATGTCTAAGATGATCCTCTTCAAGAATATGACCTTCATATACCAATAATTGCATGTCAGCACGAATTTTGTCTTTTCTTTGGATGAAACGTCTTATATTTTCCAGGCTGATATCCATTCCATCATGTATGTCAAGAGTAAAAATGGATTTGGCTTTGAAAATCAACTGAATTTTCGATTTTGAAGGTGCAGTTGCTCCCTTGTTCTGTAAAAGAAACATTCAATAAATATATAAATCCTATGTTTGCACTCTTTCTAAAACTCCTTTAAAATGAATTCAATGTCACTTGCAACGTATCTAATTTTCATTAGCACAGGGTTAGAAGCGAAATTAGGTTCTTTTTCAACATTTTAAAAACATTCTTGAGGTTCAAGTGTTATGTATACATGTATCCATATTTGCCTAACTCTTCGTACATGATTTTATGTCTATATTATGTTTCATTTTTAATAATGACTATAAATTGTAATCATCTATTGTCAAGATATTAGTTAATATATGTACATGGGTATAAAAATCTTTTCAGATATTAAGAGTGTTGTTTGCACTGGATCTATAAATAGTTGTTGAAGTTGGTGTTTATGACCATTAATTATAATATTAATATTAAGATCTGTTTACAAATTTGGGGTTGTTTCCAATTAGACAGGTCCGTCAGGTAGGTTCTTAGAAGAATGAAGTTATTTCCCATTGGATGGGTTAGGCCACATTAATAGGTATTTTGAAATATTAGACTCGGCAGCAAGATCTGTCAATAGTGTATATTGCAATACATAGCTGTAATAGACTCTTGATGGAGTATATGAGAGAACTGAGCAATCAGATTCATTCCTATTTTGCATTTACTCCTATTTCTGATTCTTGTTTTCTATGTAAAATCAGTCTGCAGATGTGTTTGATGTTGTGTTTAGATAATTTGAGAGGAGGCATTTGTTAGAATTATTCACTGAAATTACAAAGTGCTGATTGGACTAGAGCATTATTCTGGGACTATTGTGAATTATTCAAAGGAATTCTGAACAATGCCATTGTGATACATATATTCGAGGATCTAAAATTCATTTGAAACACTCAACTCTTTTTTACTTGAATTGAATTTTTTTAGGATTTTGGATTCAGTTCATAATGCTGTAAGTTCCTCTTAAATTTTCACTTTATAACTTTGATAATTAAATTATTTGTCAAGTTTTACAAAACTTGTAGGTTTTGCTTCTTTCTGTTACTTAATCACCATAGGGTCTTAACAAAAGACACAAAGCACTCCATGGCAAGCATAACATTTATTAAAAATTTGATAAAGTAATAATTTTTGCATTTGTTTCTAAATAAAATCAAAATATAGATAAAGCGAAAATTAATAAATAATTAAAAAACAAATACCTAAGAAATTTCCACTAAAATGATTACCTGCACATTGCCCAGCAAATAATCCATTCAAGAGATTTAAACATTTAGCCAATGTCATATTTAAGCCTGCAGTTTTATACCCATTTAATACACAGTACACTGAACTGCTTCGGTGGCCTAGTGGTTAGAGCATCTGCCTTGGATGCAGGAGGTTGCTGGTTCGAACCCTGGCAGAGTCATACCAAAGACTTATAAAAATGGTACTAGCAGCTACCTTGCTTGGTGCTCAGCATTAAGAGGTTAGTGTTAGGACTGGTTGGCATGGTGTCAGGATAATGTGACTTGGTGGGACATCATGCTACACGTCTGCAGCATGATGCCCCAGTGCTAGACATCACTATAAACTGCCACACTGCAGACATTGTAACGATATGACTGAAACATTGTTAAAGCTACGTAAAAAATCCAAAACACACACAGTACACTGTACACTACATACAATATCCTGTCTAAAGGCTAATACATTTTTTTAATATGGAATTTATAACTCTTGACGCTTCTCATCCAGCTGCTTTTCAAGAACCTTGTTTTCCTGTACTTTATCCCTTGCACATTTTCTATTTACATGACACAGAAAAAAACTGTCACTGTCCCTTTCCATCCATCATGCACACTCCAGTTTTGAAAGCCAACTTATTTAGAAACAAGTTTTATTATTGCTACCAGCTATGCTCAAGGTAAAAATAAATTATTCATTTTTAAGGAGTAATATCACCTTTCTGGTTTCAATGGGGTCTCATCATTACATATTTAAGTTTTTTTTTCTCCCAATAAAACCTAAAATATCATGCCAGGAGCTGGTGACATCTAAAAATAGCATGTGGTCAAAATATCCGACATTTGGAGATAGCAGTTTACTCGTCAACAACAGGGAATTTCCAAACATGTCAAAATATAAAACATTCTCTTTAGTACCTTAAATTAAATGTGATATTCCATATTTCTTCAGGTGAATTAAATAGTGACAATATGTATCCCCTGAGTTTTTCCTATTTAGGGTCATTTGGAAGTAAATCTTAGGTTGGCACTAACAATCGCCAAAGGTGCTGCCCTGAAGCCTGTACCCCTTAAGGTGGTTATCAGACCTATTAAAATTACGTATCTGTTGACTGAACAGTTATGAAATTGTTATATGGTCTGCTGATTTTGGTCTAAAAGTTGACATACTTTTGCAGTGTAACATATTTTTGCACCTTTAGAATGACGTCACCAATGACGTTACTTGTTATATGTACATTTTATATATTTTGTTTAGTTTACTGTTTTAAGTGTCGATTTCTTCGAACCTTCAATCTGATTTCCATATTTTCTTGCCTACAATATTTACCCATCGTGTAGCTTGAAATATTGTTATCTTGATTTTTTGGGGAAAAAATACCATCTTTTCAGAAAGTCATCTTTCCAAATCAAATTAGTTCTTTTTTTGTGTTTGACAATTTTAATCTGGTATCCAATATTATACATCAAACATATTTTACAATACCTGAGTAAGCAAAGAAGTTTCCAACAGTTACCAATGCAGAGATGCTGCCAGGATTTTTTCTAAAGATGGAGCTCCCCCCTTGTCACAACAATAAAGGGGGAGTATAAAAGAAGGAGGGGAAGAGGAAAAAAATCCAAGTTCAATATTTACCTAACAAGTCAATATCCATCTCCTTCTTGTCCTGCTCCACTCTGTCAGAACTCTATTGAAATCAAAATCTTACAATGTATAAACATTAGTCTGTTGATGGTTTCTGAGTTTAATCTGTGCTTTATGCATGGATGTTGTTCTGTGCTGAGATACCCAATGCATAAACTGCTATATAAAGGGGCATATATGTAGCTAGCTTAGCCAGCCTGAACAAGTTGGGAAACTGTTCTTTATGGCTGTTATGTAGAATTTTCCATAGCTCCTAGGTATTGTCCTTTGGATACTTCTGCTCCAAAATAAGATTTATCACTAACATAAGCTCTGCCAAAGTTTCATTTTCTTAAATCAGCGCATTGCTTGCTATTATGCCAGATTTCTTATCTGCTCCATAACCCTATATTAGGGTTTTAAGTGCATCAATGCCAGTGTCCTTTTCAAGACGGATGTTTTGATCAAATACAAGTGATGCATGATTAAATGCCATAGATGTGTTCCTGAAATTATGGCACAAATCAAAACTGGTGTAAATTGAAAGTAACTGCTCTCCTGATGAATGATGAGATGTGCGTGCATACACATACATGAGCTGTGGGTAAGTCACAGCACATGGAGCTTGCAATGGTGTAAAAACAAACAGTGTCACAAACTGAATGCTATCTCTTCATTATAAATGGTGTTAAAATGAAAGCATGTAAATCAAATTGGCATAAAGAAAGCGTCACCTGTAAATATCTTTTACTATTTAATTCTATTTCAGGTTCACTTTTTATTCAGTTTATCATAAAACTTATCGGGCTATAGAGTTTTGTAGCACAAGATTCTGCTGGGCTACCATATATGTTGGGACACCGTACTTGCTGAGATACCTTAAATTAATTTGTAATTTTTTTGTGCACTGTATGTTCTGGGACAGATCTTTGTTTCTGAGTCATAACTTTTTGGTACATCTTTTTAATAATAATATTGATGCTTAGCAGGCAAAATGATTAATATGGGTATCAGCAGTTGGATTTAAAAATGAAATCATTTGAAACTTTTATGTCCAAAACTGCTCATAAATAATAAAATTAAAAAGGTCAGTGTTTTTTGACACTTTTCTTCACAATTGTAAACTTTTAAACGACTAAATTTTATAAATCGAGGTGCATTATTGGAAATCTAGATGTTTGAAGTACGTAAAAATACTTTAAATTCAAATCATTTTACATTTTCATGCCACTACTCCCATCAAGAGATGCATATAGACCAGGGGTGCACAACCTTTTTCGATCAAGGACCAGACTGCATTTTCTAAGACCACTTGAGGGCTGCAAGCACTAATTTCTTTAACATAATTACTGTTCACGGGCCAGATTTCTGTGTTGTTTTAATTTGCCTTGAGAGCCAGACAGAACACGTTCGAAGGCAGCATCTGGCCCGCGAGCCACAGGTTGTGCACCCCTGATATAGACTATGGCATGCACTGTGTTTAGCAATTTTATTATAGTATTCACCACACGATACTATTATCTACATTTGGATTTTAATAATTTATAATATTATATTAATATATTACCACAGAGTTAAATGTCCATCAATTTTGTTAACCCTTCGGTGTTTAGTAGTAAGTATATTCCTTCCATTTTCATGTAAGTTTGAACAAAAATTTATATTTGTATTATATTTTGCATTTTGCTGAACACGGTTTTGATGCTGTACAAATGCTGATTTGATATATAATTGCCTTTTTTTATGTAAGCTGGCTCTAATTCCCAAGTAGTCCGAGCTTCCTCTGACCCCTGCCACCCCGTTTTTGATATTTGTATAGTCATGTGACTCTGAATGCAAATGGCAAGATCCAGGTCAAATTTCAGCAACGATGTACTTTCATCTTGTCTGTCAGAGGATTAAAGATATGACGAATGCTATGCTCGTGATTTTTGAGAAAATAAATCACATTCCTATTGATTTCATGCAGGTATATCTCGATGAAGGGTCGTTCAAGTTTGCTAGGCCGGCCAGTAAGCGGCTACTTTATGTTGACACCAAATGGTGTCGGCGAATTCTAACTTTCTATAGGCAGTGGACTCTGACCCTACACCCCAACATCAATGTCCAAACATCAAAAATGGGGTGGCAAGGGTCAGAGGAAACTTGGACTAATTCCCAAGTAATAATTCCTTAATTATCTGCCAGTGCATAGCCCATTGCTACACTTGCTTTGTTTTCCCAACCATTTGATACCTGCTCAGTGTTAAGTAGTCCTAAATTCAGTTAACAGTTTATTAAACTTCCTGTGATCATGCTGCACAATTGAAACCTTTTCAGTTGTGGCATATGCTTTAATAGATTTCAAAGAACGTATGCTCTAAGTGTTTTTACAGACCCCCAACTGTTCAAAATTCCTGTGAATACTGGTGCTGTGAAATCAAGGATGGCTTCCCTAGTCAGCCTACTTTGTATCTATATATATATATATATATATCTAGATAAATCTACATACTAAAAAGAATCTAAAGGCAGCTTCCATTGTTGGCCTGCTTTGTAAATAAAATAACTTTTGTATTTGATAGGCTATAAAGTTGAAACAATGGGTTTATTTCTCTCTACCGGTTGTGTTTATTCATCATCCAAGCTTCTGTTGTTTGCCACCTTGATACAAACAGGAATTAATGTCTGTGGGTACATGGCACACACAGCATTGTCTTCAAAAGTACTTTTGTAATCCATGCTATTTTTGTAACCCATGCTATCAAAATTTTGTCATTTGCATTCAGAGTAAATTTAATAATGAGTATAGTTTTTGAAATATTGTTATATTATTAACATTGAGGTAATACACTCTGGGTTATTTTGCACCATACACTGTGTCATTTGTGAAATGCTGGTGCCTTGAAGCAGTTGTTATTTCACTCTATCTCTCATTTGTGATTTTGTTGGATATAATTTGATAACATGTCAGGACTCATCCAATTCCATAGCCCAACTTCCTGGACTATTCATTTTTGAAGTAAGGCAAGTAAAATTTTACAAGATGTTTCTTTGGGACAAGTGTTTTTCTCCTATTTTTAAAACAAATTGGGCAAGTGCCAATTTTCAAACCTTTATCACTTTATCTACCTTCATCTGGAAATTCATGCCCCACCATCCCCAGAGCATAATGAATGCTTGAACCTACTTCTCCCCACTTATTCATTCATATCCTGTAAAACCAAATCAAGTAATTGGTAACTGCTGCATGTGTGTACTTTCTATTACTGTGTGAATGCATATTGATCCAAGGACCAAATTACCAGCCAATTAAAACACTTAAATGAAAACAAATTGGGTATGACTGATTAGCAGTGTTTTAAACTGCTGTTATATTGTGTTTGCTAAACCTGGATACTTACGAGTGGATCAACCACTGATTTCAAACAAGCGAGTCAATGCACTTAAATTATAAAAGTCACTTCACTGACATTAGTGGTGGTTTCTTTTATGAACTGATTAAATGACAATAATAATTTTTAAATTTTTCATCGATTATACAAAGCATCTGCTTTCACGCGTGATATTCCAAGCTTTCTGTGTTTATATTTAAATCACTAAATGTATGTTGTGACAACACTAAAAGTAGTTGATAAGTGAGGTCTTTTTTACTATGTGGACAGATTGAGTTGATTTAATTATTTTCACTAGGAAAGTTATAGGGAAAATTTGGAGAAGGAACATTCATTCACATCAAATTAAATGGATAAAACATAAAGGCTGCCACCGAGTCTGATGCAGTCTGAGTTTCTTCTAAACCTTAACACCCGAATTTAGATATTTTGACATTTATGTTGGGGTGTAGAGTCAGAACCAAAGGCCTATCCAAACGTTGGAATTCACCATCATGGTGTGGTGGTGTGATAGGGAAGTCGCTTCCTAGTGGGCCTAGCAAACATAAACTACTTACGCTGAGCCATACCTGCATAAAATCAAAAGGACTATAATTGTTGTTGTTTTGGGTTAAATGCCATTTCTCAGTGCATGAAGGGCTATACACCATGGCCAGTAGAACTGGTGGAGGATGAACCCAGGGAAAACCCAGTTAAGAACCACTGATCCACAGGAAGCTACTGGCAGCTTTCTTACATACCCACATCGGCAGAGCCCAAGATTTGAAAACATGCAGACGGGGGTGAGATGGCAGTGATCAGTAATGGTGAGAACTTTAGACCACTTGGTCACCCAGGCCCCAAAATCAATAGGAAGATGATTTATTCTGTCAGAAATTGTGTGCATAGTAATTGCTATGCCTTTAATCCAATGATAGATGAGACGAAACTAAAGTGTTGATTAAATTTGATCTGGTACTCAACATTTGCATTGCTAGTCACATAACTACTCGAATCTCACAACCTACATGTCCACGACTTCAGAGATCCAGTAGTCACATGATATCAACAATAAACAGTTTTCCAATATTGCTGTACTAAAAAAACAAATCGAAGATAGTAAGCTAAATCACAATGTTTGTAAAAAAAAAAAAATGAAAGGGCACATAATTCTCAAATATTTATTTGAGAATAATGACCAGAAACCTGTTGCTGTCTCAGCAAATGGTGGAAAGCCATATTCATCAATCAGAATACATGTCAACTTGGTAGTCATGAGATACCAACAAAAACATCAGTGACATGTGCCCTATACTTAATGAATCTGGCTTTCTCCTGATGAAGTTGACTGCAACTTATTCATCTTACAAAAAAGAAGACACTGACCCTTTTAACCAAAGATTAATATCTTCCTTATCTCAAAAGCAATCCATCTGCAAGGTCTGTGCCATAGTACTTCAGAATGTTTCATGGAAATAGTTTTTCCTTCTCCCAGTTCCTGTGATCTTCACCTTCAACCTTCTCACACCAAAACGAACATGTGCCTTCTTTTCTTGCATGCAGGCCATCCATGAAGCCTGGTTAATTTTTTTAGATTTTGTTGGTTTTAATGGCACTTTTAGCACATTACTGGCTATGTCATGTTGAGGAAATGGGAGCTAACTGCCTTTCCTGAGGACACAATGAGGCAGCCAACCTAGGCACATATCAAACCTTCCCTTTGAATTATGAGTTTGACTCTCTACCAAACAAATTATTACAGCTCAGTAGGTGATAAAAATGCACAAGAATATATTGGAAATAATAAACCATACTATTTGTACATAATTAAATGACTAAAAGGAAACAACTTTTTTCTTCAAACATGGAAAAATCCAGTATTCCTCTAGTGCATCTTCATCTAAATCTTATACTGGTCAACAATAGATTCATATACTGTACATTTACTACTTACTTCTAACTCTGAGGGATCTTGGTTTTGTTTTATTTGTTGTACAATGCTGTGTCTTTCATCATGCTGGACTTGTGAGAAATACTTGATCTCCTCTAGAAATTGTTCGTAGGACGTCTCCAAGTTCAATTTTGGAACTTTCTGGCAAGTAAAAATTAAAAATTTCCCAAGGTGATGCATCATGCTATCTCTTCAGGTTCATAATTAGGTGTGTGTGTCTGTATATATGTGTATCTTTATATGTATGTATGTATGTATGTATGTATGTATGTATGTATGTATGTACAGTGTGACCCCGCTATAACACGGTAGTTGGGAGCCATAGAACCTGACCGTGTTATAGACCGAACCGTGTTATAAGCAACCAGGTCAGTTAGCTGAAGAAAATGATGCATGTACCCGAAAAATGTGTGAGGGGGGTGGGGGTGTAGGTAATAAACGCGGGCGCAAAAATATGTGCTTCATTGGCACATTTATCATCTTAGATTGATGCATATTAAATAAGAAATACACATGTAGTGAAAACTGAGAAGGCATATATAATATTTTATTTTATTCAGAGAACCACGCAATGGTACATATACGTGTATACTATTTATACATACATGTCTAATGCATAGCAATTAATAAAGTATCAACACCGTGCACTCACCCGCGAATCATGTCACATACATTGAATCCACAATACAAGTAATTCCATCGAAGATATGCACACAGATTTAAAATATTCAATAATTTTGTCACAGGTCATATAGGTCTGAATTCTGTAGAAATAAATAGCACAATCACGTAACGAATGATGAAGCACATTTACTTTTCAGTACGTCCCAAGGCGGTAAAAGTTTGCGTTTTAAGCGCCCTTTGTAGAGTTTGTAAGCATAAACTTTTTCCTGTAAAAAGTAAACTTCCACGGCACAGTAGAAGTGTTCCAGTCATGTTGGAAGATGAAACAATTCATCAGATTCCATTTCTTTTATTTAAGTTCGGTACTGACTTCCTTTGAAGAAAGGTTCTTTGTTTTTATTGAAGATTGTAGTCGGCTTTCTTTGATGACGGGTGCATGCGTTATTGAAGACACCGCTAAAGGACAGCTTTGGAGAACCAAACAAATGTCCGTTTCTTATTGTGGCGGCAACATCAAAAAATTGTATTGCATGATTGAGACTGATTTTTTTCCCATTTGCTTAGTACGTTTTCATAACAATCGGTGCTTCAAAGGTAATGTTTTCTTTGAAATTTCAGCTACTACTTTATCTGGGTAAATTTTTTTAAAAATGAATTGGCCATTGTATAGTCAATTGTAGTTACTGTTCCTCTCTCTGCCTATTGAATAGACAAATGAGAGCTTGTTTTTTTTTTTTGTTTTTTTTTAACATTTGTGGTAGTGGAGTGATGCTGCCTTCCATGCATGCGTCAGAAATTTAAAGAAAGGGTCAATCGATGATAGAGACCGAGGTGTTCTGGTCTGATAGGGATTACTACAGAAAAGGTGAATGTTCTGAAGGATTTAATTCTGAGTGAAAAGAAGTGGAAGTTTTCTTACCATCCACATACAAATGACAGTCTACATAAATATATTAATTACTAGTGAGTGGCCGAAAATCCAACGAAAGATAGATTATGAGATAATGCCTCGTCCTGTTTATCTCCGCTACCAGAAATGTATAACTGAAAAAAGCGGATATCTCAAAACATACAGTACTCATGCTAGATGTCAACATAAGTGGATTATGATATAACAATGCACTGTTAAGATGTTTTGTAAATATGGACAAAGAATTTGTTCATGTAACAATATATATATTTCAGTGCATTTTATATCAACTTTGCGGCTTCCTTTCATGGGACCTCTGAATTTCTCCACTCCAAACCAATGGTTGTATATACAAGTTTAAACAGCCAACAATGCTGCCAATAAAAAAAACTGCCAGATGGCATATTTTGCCACCAATAAGGAGAAAAAAATCGCAATTTGTGACACTGGTGAAGCCCTGCGCGATTCCTGAATAAACCTTTTACACGTTATTTTTCGTACTTTTAAGAAGAAAATTGTTTTTTCGTGTATGAGAAAAATGCATATAAAATTTCAGGAGCCACGCCACGATCGTCTTGTATTATTCATACGTGATCTCTTCCCTAAAATGATAAACATTTTATGTGGTTTTTCGTACTTTTAAGAAAGATTTTTTTTTCGTATACAAGAAAAGTACATGTATATGAAATTTCAGGAGCCACACCACAACCATGTTATATCTGAATTCGTGTTATAACAGAGCGTGCTATAGCGGGGTCACACTGTACTAGAAGTATGTGTGAATACCATAATAAGACAGATGAATGCATATATATGCATTTCTTGATGGGAATTATGTCAAGACAACATACAAATATTTGAATTTCAATTATTTTTAACATACTGCAAACATCTAGTTTCCAATACTACACCTAGATTTATACAGTTTTGCAGTTAGGAAGAAAGGTAAGAAAAACATTGAACATTGATTATTTTTAATAAAATTTAAGTCCGAGTGAATTTTTTAACATGAAACTTTCAAATGATTTCATTTTTAAATCCTACACTTCATACCTTTTGTTTTAATCATCATACCAGCTAAGAATTAATTATGATTGAAAAGGTGTCCAAAAACTTACACTCAAAAACAAAGATCTGTTCCTAAACATGCATGGAACACAAAAAAATCACTTTAGAAATAAATTTATGGTGTCCAAAACATATATGGTAAATATGGTACTGTAAACTGTCACTGTAAATGCAAACAGCATTAAGAAAGTGAAAACTGTGAAACTGCAATACAATATGTTCATAATATTTACCTTTTAAGTATCAAGCTTACATCAGGTAACTGTGTGAAAAACAAAACAAAACAAAACAAAGCAAAACAAAGTGGTTTCTACTGCAATATGTTCTGTACTGACATACAGTAGAAAAATTAGGCATAGGTGCCACATGGCAAGTGTTAAGTTACGTTGTGCTTTGATACTTTTGTAACTATTGGATTTACATCACTTTGAACACATTGTTTCAAAAAATTTATTTAAGAAATAATAAAACTACTCATTGCAAATTTTGGATGCAGAATTTTTTTTTTTTTATAGTGAAATAGACTATTCTTGAAACCAGAAATGAACAGCAAGCAGTCTGTTTCCTTTTTTACATTTATGAGCTTCTGTTTGTGTTGAAACACCAATAATTCAACAGTGTTAGGGTCCCCTCAGAGGCAGTCAGGCAGGAAATTTTACATCAGTCAATAAAATTACTAAGTTCTGTGCATTTTTACATCCTTGATGCCTTTCATTTTTAAAATCTTTAGGGGATTGCAAACAAACGGGAGGGTGTGTTAATACTACTATGGCAACCGTCCAACCGAGTATGTATATATGTGACAATCGTTTGTCACTGTTTTAGGGGTTTCTAAAATACACTAAGGTACTTAGGACACTTGCCCTAAATGCACGATTTAGCGAGCGTGTGGCATTTATTGGAAGAAACCGAAATAAAAGGGTAGAGAGAGGGGGAGGGAGATAGAGAAGGGGTTGCACTCTTATTTCTGTATGTCATCGTATCAATATACATTTACAACGCATACCAAAATATTATCTGGATTCTTTTAATCAGATGGGAATCATAATAAAACCCTTCCAGTGAACGTGGAAACCCTGAAGTAAATGCTGGATTATACATTTAGTCACCCATCCCCCCCCCCCCCCATCATTAAGCTAAGCCCTAATGATAACAACAGTAAGCGGCTAATAGTTAGCTCATTAATAACAGGATCAATCGCTTAAAAGCTTTCATGTACCTACTAATACTTGCGTCTCGCTTCCCCAAACCTATGACCGGAGGTTAACACTTGAGTCTGTCACCGCTGTACATGATTCTCACTGAAATTAGGAAACGTCTTTCGCACAAGTACCGATTGTCAGTCAATCTCGTAACCGTCTCGCTCAAAGCGCACCTGCGCGAGATGTTCCTCCATGTGTAGGGGATCAACTCAAACTGGTATATATGTAATTTCAGATCAAACTATTTGTTTCCATCATAAATGCAAAATTGTTCATAATTTATGGAAGTAAATATCTTATCTAATTGTTTAACCAAAAGTTTAATTTTGGGAAGTTAACATTTTTTTGTATTAGTAGTTTTATGAAAGATAATTTAACTAAAACTAAACATGTTTTGAGATGGTCGTCCAATGAGTCATGCTTTTCACACTCCCACCATCCTGTACTGCTCAATCCAACAGTAGTGAGTCATATGTCTATTCGACATGGATAAATAATACTGAGCAAATTTGCCATTGTCTTATAGTTGATTTCATGTATGCAGTAAGTAATCTTTTAGAAACCCCATTATTATTGCGCGGAAAAATATCACAACATATTTCTACATGTTCCACAATAACATTATTCTTGTAAAGTAGTATTTATAAACAGAATAGGTCCTCAGTCTATGTCAAATGTATTGATTGTGCTAAAATATGCGTTAGACACTATAATGAGATATCAATGAAATCAGTAGCGTAGATTTAACAAATCAACAGTAAACACTGAAAGGGAAGTCTGATGTTTATTTTACGTATCAACAGTTTCTTGAACCGTGCACACAAATGAATTCTGTTTTATACTCTTAGAATCGACTGGGGGGAAAAAAAGCTAAGTTCGTGTCAAAATTGATGACCATAATAGTTATCTGTCATTAAAACAGTAGTACAGAAAACATAACTTCTGGCTCAGCTGATTAATTTTAGACCCAATGTTTCGATTCTTCGATCATTTTTAAGAAAAAGAATATAATTTTTTAAAAAATAACAACATCATTTTAAGGTGATTTCCATAATACAAAAAACAACATTAAAAAAAACAAAAAAATAACAACAACAAAAACACAAACATGATCCATGAAGGTCACTGGTTATTAAAGTTTACGTGAGCGTAAGTAGATGCAGAATGGCCTTCCGAGACAGTTTTATTTATTGTTTATTAATTAATTAATTTATTTATTTTCACGCTTTCAGGCTATTCTTTTCGAGACAATAAAATGTAGTTTTTGACGTTGTACGAGTTGTACGTAGTGTTCAGAGCCGCTGGATTTAATATGCTTTAGCTCATACACTTTATGCTCTATATGCGTTTTAGAGACTCTCAAATGAACATGTTTATGGATATGCGCTTGATGGCATTTTCGCAGTGAATTGCTTTTGGTAGATAATGTCTCAACAATACTTTCTAATGCATATCTATATCAGTTAGTAGCTCCAGTTCAACGCCTGTCATTTTCAAAAGGGCAATCCATCTCATTCCCAGACTTGTGTTATATGGGGTAGGATTTAATCTATAATGTTTGATTCACACACACACACAAAACCAAAAAAAACAAACAAAAACAAAAAAAAAACAAAAAAAAAAAAAAAAAAAAAAAAAAAAAAAAAAAAAAAAAAAAAAAAAAAAAAAAAAAAAAAAAAACAAACAAACAAACAGCAACAAGTATCTGCCAGCAGCATCTTATCAGTTTTGAGACATATATCAAGGTAGCCAGTCACCAAAATGTTTAGTATTGCAGTTTTTACATACTTCATGGGCAGGAACACACTCATTATCTGTTGTACCTCTTCTAGATAACGTCGAGAAAAATGCATAATTAGGCCGTTATTTACCCTCGTGAAAACATTCGAACAATAGAGCAGCAGAGGAGGTGAACAGACTTTTTTGTTGGAGACCTTATTTACAAAAAATAAAGGTTCCTACAAAGGCTGAAAACAAGGTCAATAACGTTAAACTGA
This sequence comes from Megalonaias nervosa, assembly GCA_016617855.1. Taxonomy (NCBI): domain Eukaryota; kingdom Metazoa; phylum Mollusca; class Bivalvia; order Unionida; family Unionidae; genus Megalonaias; species Megalonaias nervosa. The sequence goes on along the minus strand of JAECUM010022430.1, from coordinate 2,987 downwards.
AACCTCTAACCGAGCATATTTCCATACGGTGGAAAACAGACCACAATAACGTCAAATCGTCTGGGTTAGCTCATTTTTGTTATTCCATCGTTGACGTATTTTTTTCAAATTTTTATGCGACTCGTTTACTCGCCGGGTCACTCAATATTGGTCGTTCACCTCCTCTGCTGCTGTAATTAACCAAAGATTTTATCCAGACCTATACGATATCTAGATCTTGGGTCATGTAAATTTATTGTTATAAATCCGAACGGAACAGCTTGTGCTTTTGAAAAGAAGTTTTTAAACTTGATCATGTCCATATCCCTTGAACACCAAGTATAATAAATATTTTGCAAGGTATAATTATCTACTCCATTAAACACGACTAAAATATTACAGTTGTCTCTGATCACTTTAGGTATTTGTGTATATCGCTGAGTAATATAAATCACGTCAGTATTTTTATGTCTGCTCGAGAAAATATCCGAGCTGGATTTGATTGTTTATCTAACATAATATCGTCATATACTACGAGGTTATTAACAAATCCATCTAGGTCATCTACAGATGGGGTTTCATCAATATCGGTAATAAAATCAACAACATCATTTCCGTCTTCATTCAGCAATTTTGCGTTTTCGTTATAATCTTTAAGTACTTCATAACACCGTTGATCATCTACAGATGGTGCTACTAAATATAATTTATCCCACTTGAGCCATCTCATTATCAGATTAAGTAATAATTGTGTCTTACCAGATCCAGATGGGCCTATTATAATCATTCTAATAGAATTTGGTAGTGCTGGATGGTGCCTTACTGGTTCTTGTTTTCGTGTCGCTGAGAAGTCAATTATATCCATATAATAAATAATATGAATTTATATTGTGTTCGATGCAGAGCACCCACGTCCACCACTAGATTAACAACAATAACAACAAAAAATAAAAGACGTGCAATTACAGGCAAATGTGTAAAATATGGCACAAAAAATATAAATTTATTCCTCTTGACTTGTCAGTCAACGGTGGAGATATCGCTGCTTCATTAGGGAAATTACCAGGAGTTCCATGGGCTAAATATCCGGGGGAAAAACACTTACCAGGATATAATTATTGTGGTCCTGGAACTCGACTTGATATCCGACTTGATGATCAAGATCAACCAAGACCAGGAGAGCATCTAATAAATAAGATTGATCAAGCGTGTCATGTTCATGATGTAAAGATTTACAACAACGGCATCTTGCAGATGTGAAATTGATTCATGCGTTAAATTCTATACCAAATAAATCTCTCAGAGAAAAACTCGCTATGAAAGGTAAAATAATGTTAGGGGCTGGTAATTAATTATATAACTATTATCATGGAGTCCATTTATTATAGCCCAAGAGGATATTGGAGAGGCAGAGCAGCGATTAGTAAACTTGCTGAAGCTGCAAAAGTCTCACGTTCTGTTGCTGCATATTGGTTAGCACGACAGGCAATATGGCAAATTTATCTTCGACAGCGTCGAGAGAATTACTTCAACAGATCGTCACTAATACAGCACCGTCAAAAACTACTATGATATCATTAAGTTCGAGTAATCCTGAGTTTAGCGTTAACTTTCCGACCGCAATTCCTGCAAAAGAAATAGCCCTAGCACAATTACGAGTTTATTATAGCTGGCCAAATATTAGATCAAAACCATTCGGTGGAGTACAACCAAATAATTCATTAGTATTTGCAAATAAGAATAAGCCTGATGGAACTCCTGATTGGCAAGTAGTTAGTATTCCAACGGGTAGTTATCAAATAGAACAAATTAATGATGAGTTCCAACGTAGAATTAAATCTATTATAGGAAAAGAATCCAAAATAGCAATTACTGTTTATGAACCAACATTATCAGCAGTGATTAAAATAAATTCCCCTGATTATTCTGTAGATATTTATCAAAGTTCGATTAGATCAGTATTAGGTTGGCCAGATATTTCACCAACTTATAAAGGCCCACCAGAACCACAACGATCTGATTTCGATACAGATAAAAGAATATTTATAAAACTTCCGGAATATCGTAAAGGTAAAACTTATCCATGGCCAGGACCTCCTGGAGAATGGGAGGGTGAGAGATATATTGATAAAGTAGAAGATTATTTTTTAGACGTAATTGGTGGTAAAAAAGGTAGAATAGTAATACTTGATGTTGAATCAATTAATTCCTACGCTAATCCGATTAAATCTGAACATGAACGTGTATTTAATAATCTACGAAATTTATTTTCAAGCATTAACATTTCCTACAACGGTGATTTAAAAAATCAGATAATTGAAACAATACAACATTTGAATCAAGTTGCTTCAGACTTAGAATTTATGAATAATGTTATTGTTAACAGAGAAAAACGTTTAATAAATCCATCAACAGATAAATACGTATTAAATTATATAGTTAATGAAAACGACCCAATTCAGCGTGTTCCACTTAATCGTCTATTTAAAACAGTATTTCTTAAACATTATGGAATTACAGAAGAACAATTACCAACATTTACAATTCCAGGATTTAACTCTGAAGAGCTAAAGAAAGCAGTTAATGATCTTATTGATGAACACTTTAAAAGAATATGTAATTCATGGAGAAAATTATTCCCGCCACCAACCATTCTTAAATATAATAATAATCCGTACGGTGAAGTCGTCATATTTCTCCTGGTATTGTTAATATAACATCAACGATCGCAGGCAATCTAGTATGTGACGTAAGTGATGGCAGCTATCAAGTAGATCTTGAAAAATCCACTCAAGCTCAACAAGGATATATATTATATTCATTCAGTCCTCAAGTACCTCCTGGGTGGTTAATTGTATCTGAGCCAATTAATCCAGTTTATATATGTGTACATAATCCGCTATTATCAAGGATACATTTCAAGTTTACTGACCAGACTGGACACCTGTTGGATCTAAGACAAGAATCACTAGATTTTAATCTATATGTACGCTCGTAGAACGTCCGAG
>JAECUM010022429.1:0-66864 GCA_016617855.1 Megalonaias nervosa | reverse complement strand
AGTCATACCAAAGACTTTCAAAAATGGTACTAACAGCTGCCTCGCTTGGCGCCCAGCATTAAGAGGTTAGTGTTAGGACTGGTTGGCCTGGTGTCAGGGTAATGTGACTGGTGGGACATCATGCTACATGTCTGCAGCATGATGCCCCAGTGCTAGACATCACTATAAACTGCCACACTGCAGACATCGTAGCGATATGACTGAAAAATTGTTAAAGCTACGTTAAAAATCATAATCACATCACATCACATCCCAACAAAGATGCTTGAAAAGCAGGATGATGGGAGACTTTTTAAGTAATGTGACTGAGTAAGTCTTCTCTGAGAAACATAATTACAAAAATTTCCATTCTCCTTTAAATTATGTTCCCTAATCCCGTTAACATTAGGACAATAGGCAAGATAATTAATGAAATCTTCTTACCATCAAAATTCACTGGTGAATCCAGTGAAGTTAAGCAGATGTGTTGGTTTAATTGGGTCTGGTAGTCCTCTGGGCTGCAGCTGCAAGACCCACCAGATTCAGGGTTTGTCTCTGCAGAGCTAAATCCCTGATATAAACCTCAAGTAGGCTGATTGCCAGCCAACAGCTTCTATGTCTTGGATTGAAACAATGTGTCTGACTGTGGCTTACTGAGATCAGTCTAATTTCATGAGCTGAATCCTCATGATGTGACTCTGATCTTTTGAGCAGGCTGAGTGCATAATCCACTTAAGCAATGAAGATGGGTTTGAGAGGTAATATCTTGCTACCTTCAAGGGGTGAGTCACATGCAGTTGCCATGACTTGTCTGTATGTTGTTTAGGTAGTGCTTGATGGCCAGTTGAGGGATCAAGGCACTCAAAGAGATGATGTTACTAACTCAGCACAAGTCCCTGAAAACACACTACATTCCCTCATAAGCCTTCAGAGCGGAGGGCCTTCTTGCTTTAAATCTAGATTCTCTCCTCAATCAAAGGTCTAAATTCTTTCTCATGTAAGCTATTCTGACAAGAGTCAGGCATGAAGGAGAAGACTGTCTGGGCTAGGGTGGAACAGATGATGCATTGGTTTTTGAAAATGTTCTGTCTGGCTGTAATCTTCCTGGGTAGGTCTACTGCTAGATCAAGTACATCACTGACCCAGAACTGGTCATCATAATTTTGCCATTCTAACCTCTTATTTTTGTATTATTTCTGGTACTAAGATGGGGAGTGGTACACAAAAACCTATCCCATCTGATTGACAGTGGATCCAAAGCCCAAGCTTCTGGTTCCTGAACCAGTGAGACAAAGTTGTTCCACCCTGTCACAAAAAGGTCAATCATTGGATGCCCACAAAATGCACAATCAAATGAAAAACATGGATGGAGGAACCATTCCATATGCAAAATCTGACCTTTTCTGGAGAGACCATTGAGTTTGCTGGGAATTTGCCTGGTTTGTATGTTACTCTGTAAGTTCGCATCACCAATGAAGAAAGTGCCAAAACAGCATATATGGTCAGGCAATTTGGTGCCACTGTTTGAGGAGGCAAGTCATCACTATGGAACTGTCCTACGTAGTTGGTACTGACTTCCCCCAGAGCTGGTCCTACTAAAACTAAAAAGTGTCTGTGATAGCCTTCATCTGGAGGAGGCTGACGTGAAGAGGCAGTTCCCTTGGTCCCCATTTATACTACTCACTGTACTGAAGCCTGGCAACAAGTGGGCTCCCCAACCATATATACTGACATCTGTACATACTGTCACTTCCGGTTGGGGCTTCTCTAAAGGAATTCCTGTATTGAGCCAACCACTGATTCAGGATTGATCATACCTTGCTTGTGATAATGACCTTTCAGTTGAGTGGACTGGAAAAAAGGTTCCATTGAACCACAAAAGTCATTTGTAATGGCTGCATATACAGGTGATCCAGTGGTATCAAATATGCTGACACAATGAATAACCCGAGGAGTTGCCAAAACTCTCTTATGGAAATCCAAGTCCTGTTCGAAAAGGTCTCAACACATTTGACAATCCATACAACATTGAACCAGGATAAACACCAAACCCAGGTGGACAAAATACTGTGTGGGTGAAGGTCAGAATTTCTTCGTTCACAAGAAAACAGATGATTTAAAACACATTGGATATAATTTCTTCCCTTGAGAATAATAGAACTTACCATATGTTTTAGAGGAGACCATCCAGATGCACTGCCACTGCCACAGAGGAAGTTGACTGGAAAAAGTGATAACATAATCCATAATTTTGGTAAAGAACTAGGAGCTAGTATTTAGACCAAACTTGAAATTGGTAAACTTTATTGAGGTAAGCAAATTAAAGAGAATTTTGCAATGTCAATTCAATAAGAAATGAAAGTAGGCATCAATGAGATTGAGACAGATGGCACACTTATCCATTTGGCTGGAGTGTTGTATAGATCTGTCTGTCTCCATTTTGAATCTTAGCGAATTCATTGAGGCAACTCACGTCTATGATCAGTTTCAAATTGCTGCTGACCTTTGTGATAAGGAAAAGTCATGAACAGAACCCTGGAGATTGTTGCTGTCATACAATCTCTGCTGCCCATTTGTTAATTAGTACTGTCATACAATCTCTACTGTCCATTTGTTAATTAGTACTGTCATACAATCTCTACTGCCCATTTGTCAATGAGTGACTGATGATTCTTCTTCCGATATGATGGCAAAACCATTATAAGGGGAGAAGAAAAAGAGGGAGCTGGGTAAATAAAATCCAAAACCCCACAAAAATGATTTGGATCACCCAATGATTTTGCAGAAATAGGCTGATCCAATGTTACTGGAATTGCAGGAATATGGTGCCCACCAGCAGACTGTCTGAAGGGAGTAGGGGTGTTAAGACAGGAGGCTTTGGGGGTGGAAAAACCTAGTTTCTAACTTCCCCTGTAAGGGTGCCTCTTAGACTGGATCGGCTGTTGTGTGTAGGCATGAGGTTGAGATCTGAATGGCAATTGGTACATAAACGATCCCTTTTGCTTGGCTTGCCTATCATTGAGGCAGGGAATGGCTGGGTTTTAAATGAGGATGCAAGTGGAGTGGAATGTTGGAGGGCTAGTTAACTGCCTGTCTCCATACTTCTTCAATTTTGATTCCAAAAGCAATGGTGGGCCAAACTGAGACATCATTAAAGCCTGGGCTTGATATGACTTTTGTGACATGGAGTGCAACATGTGTTGCAATGTATCAGGTCATGATTGGCAGAGACAGTCGATGCATTCACAACTGAATGGTGAGCTGCTTTGTTAGTGACACAAGCAGTTAGGGCCATTGACTTCCAGGTGTGTCAGCTGGCTGATTCTTCCAACAATCAGAAAATCACCAATGAGGTCAAATCCAATGCTGAAAACGTGGTGAAAATGTTCTGAGCCAGCTTTGATGTGGCAAGAAACACATTCTTATCCACTTTATGAAATTGTGGGAAAGACAGATTAAATTTTATCCAATGCCAGGAGTTCAGTATGGTCGACAATGGAATGTGTCTTGTATCAGCATGATGAAAATGTGTCAGAAAAGAAAGCCTTAGCATTCCATGGGTCACTGATACATCCTGACAGCTCATCACTAATCTCTTTGATTTTGGTAGACTGGGGATGAAGACTATTCCACAATGGCAGCTTTAAACTAAATTCATCCTCTCCATGGTTGGACTGGTTTAGGGCTTTTGCTCAGGAGTATCTTCACGCTGTGAAATCTCTTGTTCATGGTCTGCTTCCATTTTGGGACAAACCATTCCATATGTCAACAATGATGTCATGCCATCATCTCAATATAATCCATGGCTATAAACTTGTGTGCAAGCAGTGAATATAGGAAAAGCTGATTCCACCAGAAGATTCTTTCGTACAGGGATGGATGGCTGGATAGCCAGGAGAATGGTGAACACAGTTGCAGCCATGTGGAAGCCAATCTGGTTTGCTCTGGTGCTGGTCCTGCAGTGAGCATAGCTGGACTGACTGTTTGTTTAAGTCTAAATCATGATATGCATGCAAGTCCATCAACCTGGCTTTATGAATGGATTTGTAACTGGGATTCCTGTAATTATACACATAAGAAGCTGGCTAAATGGATGGATCTGTCAAAAAGATCCCTCTAGTTGAGGCCCATTGGGACATCCAATACAGCTCAGCATAACAATACCATACTGTATGCTGGATCCCAAAAATATACCATTCACCAAGACTTGCAGGCCTGAAGATCTTTCTCAAACATGCGGAGGAGGGGGGTGGGGTGATTATTGCCCACTTGTGTCCCTTAAAATGGGGGAACAACCTCCACTGTATCTGAAATATCTGCAGAAACAAGATAAAGGCAAAATTTGCACAGAATTAAGAAACTGCATCGCCGTCTCCTGCACCAGTTGATACATGTATTGTTCAATGGCTAGCATCTCTATCTCCATGGCAAAACATTCTTGTTACAGTGGCAGAAGGCTGCATCCCTCTAACCTTGGTGGGGGGTGTTTATTCCCAGTAAAATCCCCCACAAAGCTCTCAAGGGATTATGTATTTGGATGGACACTTAAAACAGCAACTCTGGTCTTGCATGACTTTTCCCCTCTTCTCTTTGTCTTTTTCAATATCTGAAGCATTGCAGACCAGATGTCCTTGGACCATAATACATATGTTCTGCATGGGGAGAAGATGTACATTTTGTACATGAATGGCATGACTCGTGTGTATCTTCCCTGACTCTAAATTTCTTTCATTTGTTGCATTTAGAAGATAGGTTTCACTAAAGAGAACTAAAATAATAAAATAATAGAAACAAATAGATAATAATTCTCACCCATTATTAACTGAGTGAGTGAACCAAAGGCGGTATGCATGAAACTTGAAATCACAACATGCATCAATGATCGCATATTGTACCATGCAGTATAAAATTGAACAATGCAGAGAAAGTGACAAATTTCACAAAATATTTCCAGAACTAAAATAGGAATAATATATACAACCTGAATATTACATAAATCCAAAATCCTATAAGGACAGTTGGAATTCGCAGAACATTTCACCTGGATTGATGGGAGGTGTATTGTACCATGTTGTTTCTATGGAAGCAAAGCTTAATAACTAATGACACATTGTGATGGCAAAGTAACAGGCAAGAGTTATTGCCCTTTGTCTATCTGATATAGACAGAAAAGATGTATTTTCGTTTTATAGTAGGGTTGGATTTGGGAGGTAACTGGCTCACATTTGTAATGTTAGTGTGGTCCAGGAATTATTTAAAAGAGGATAAAGTATGTGGAATAAACTAAAATCCTGGTTCATGTCACATAGTACGCTGATCAATGGCATATCTTAATGCATGTGGGAGTGTTTTACAGCACCTCAGCACAAATGTGGCTATGTAGTGCCAACATAAGGTCAAGTTAAAAAAAAATGTAAAAATGAATTGCACAAAACTTTTGGGAAATTAAAACCTTCCAGAAAATGTAAAATTAAAAACAAAATACAATATAACAAATAAAAATATCCAAAATTCTGTCAAGTGTGCATAAAACAACAGATTAAAATAACATATTTAAAGTCCTCAAAGCGTGATTAAAATTTGTAGAATAAATTGCATTCTATTAATAAGTCCTAACAGTATAAACTACATTCTCTTTAAAAAATCGAAGATCTGCTCAGGTGGTACATTCCCATACAGTTTCTTCTAGCATTTCACATAAAAAATTTCTGTCTCATGGGTGGAGATAACATACTCGACACGAATGTGCTCCACTATCAGTGGACAAGGGCAAGGTACAGATTCTGGTCGAGGTTCTCTCATTATGAGGTAAGAACAAGTCAGGTAGGTATGGCTGATTTGTTTTATGCAAGGGATGTTACTCTCCTGTAGTGGGTTTGATGTTCTTAAGAGTGGAGTTTTCATTCCACATATTTTACCAGGTATGATGAACATGCTGATCTGTACAATTTTTTAAAGTCAGTACATGGAATCTTCAAGTTGCAAATGGGTGACTGCAGAGCAACTTTGGCTGCTTTCTCTGCCCTTTCATTACCCTTCATGCTAATGTGACCAGGTTGCCAATAGTACAGAATATTTTACCATGACTGTATGAGTACAATCATCATATTTTTGTAGTATCCGAGATATTAACTGGTCAGTTTTAGGATTTTGCAAGGCTTTCGATGTAGAAAAGGGAATCCAAAAAGATCACATAATCTGTTTTTGTGAGGTTTCAACGTCATTCAAAGCTTTGTGTAAGGCTGCAATTTCTGCAGTAAAAATTGAGACTATATCTGGTAACAGGTTGAAGATGGTGTCATATGGTGTTGCAATGGCAGCTTCAAATCACCACCATGGTGATTGTATCCTCTCAAGATAACATTTGACCTTTGGTGAATTCAAAAAAGTTCTGAACAAATCTTCTTTTTCAGAGTAAATTCAATGAAGTCAGAGCCCCTTATCATAGCTATAGATTCATGTATACTGATGGATTAAAAGATGCAGCTGACAGCATCAAACAAAGAAGTCAAAATAGTCCCTTGACTAAAGCAATACATAAAACATAAAAGAAGAAAAAAATTCACAAGATGATACCTAGATTCAGACATAAAGGTAATTCAAGGAAACTCTTATAAAAATTCTCCATCCTGTATGGATAATTCACCAGCCTGACACTAAGAAGCTGTCAAAAGTGGATGCTGAACTAAACCAGTGATTAGAAAATGCTGGAACATAAAATGTAAAGGGTAAATAATTTAAGACAAAGAAGGAAAAAAAACCCTAAAGTGTGTGTGTGTGTGATACTTGATTAGGCTTGTTACATGAAATGTTGCCAACAGATCATAAGATTGACACAAATTCTACTGGGCCTCTCTTTTTCTACAAAAGGCATTAATTAAGCAAATAAATTTGGATAAATGTTAATTACCTTTTCCTGACCTGACCTGTGTCATCATCACCAGAAGTGACCCCAGTCCCATCTGAGGTGACAGAATCCACTTTTTCAAGAATCTGACTCTTTATCTTTTGAACTGGAATAGATATACAGTAAAAATGTAGCTTTTAAAACTGGAATGGATGCACAGTAAAAATGTAGCTTTTAGAAATGGAATGGATGCACAGTAAAAACGTAGCTTTTAAAACTGGAATGGATGCACAGTAAAAATGTAGCTTTTAAAACTGGAATAGATACAGTAAAAATGTAGCTTTTAAAACTGGAATAGATATACAGTAAAAATGTAGCTTTTAGAACTGGAATAGATAGACTGGAATAGATAGACAGTAAAAATGTAGCTTTTAAAACTGGAACAGATAGACAGTAAAAATGTAGCTTTTAAAACTGGAATAGATAGACAGTAAAAATGTAGCTTTTAAAACTGGAATCGATCTACAGTAAAAATGTAGCTTTTAAAACTGGAATGGATGCACAGTAAAAATGTAGCTTTTAAAACTGGAATATGCACAGTAAAAATGTAGCTTTTAAAACTGGAATGGATGCACAGTAAAAATGTTGCTTTTAAAACTGGAATGGATGCACAGTAAAAATGTAGCTTTTAAAACTGGAATGGATGCACAGTAAAAATGTAGCTTTTACGACTGGAATGGATGCACAGTAAAAATGTAGCTTTTAAAACTGGAATAGATATACAGTAAAAATGTAGCTTTTAGAACTGGAATGGATGCACAGTAAAAATGTAGCTTTTAGAACTGGAATGGATGCACAGTAAAAATGTAGCTTTTAGAACTGGAATGGATGCACAGTAAAAATGTAGCTTTTAGAACTGGAATGGATTCACAGTAAAAATGTAGCTTTAGAACTGGAATGGATGCACAGTAAATATGTAGCTTTTAGAACTGGAATGGATGCACAGTAAAAATGCAGCTTTCATAACTGGAATGGATACAATGTAAGCAAAATGTAGCTTTAGAAAATAGATACACAGTAAAAAATGAAGATTTCAGAAAATGACAAAAATCAGAATATGTCTCCAGAAGTAAAAACATAAACTTTTGTTTTAAAAGAATGTAAAAATATAGGACAATATAAACTAGACCTGTGCTTGTAAAGAGTATAAGCCCCCAATGCAGACAAATAAGTCCATTCTAGAATGTTTGAAAATCTGGTAAAGATGACATAAATTATCTGCATACCAGAACAAGAGTGCTGTCTATGAAAATTATATGTCTGCCTTGAGTTTAATACTCCTCTCTGTTGATAACGGAAATTTTGATGCAGTAACGACTTTTTTCTTTTGGCCACAGTGACCCTGACCTCTTATCTTTTGACCCCAAATCAATAGACTTCTGCCATACCCTAAGTATAATCCATTCTCAAAGTCTGGTTCAAAATCTGTGATGTAGAACTTGTTACTGTGCAGTTACTATTTTCTAATTCCAGTCACACTGACCTTAGCCAATACAGAAAACAAAATCAACAGGTTTCTTCCTCACCCCAAGTGTACGTCTGCCACAAAATTTTGTCTAGGTTCATCATGTAGAAATACTGCTATTGTGCAGAAACTAATTTACTTCTTGCAGTGAAACTTGATCTTTGACCTTTGGATCCCAAAATCAATAGTGTTCTTCCATACCCCAAGGACAAGCATAAGTCATTCACAAAGTTTGGTAAATGTAGATGGTGAAAAATTGGAGTTATCATGCATAAACCATTTTTCTTCTTGCAGTCATACTGACCTTGATCCGTGAGATTTAGGCCCTGACATTGATGGGCTTCCTCCTTACCCTAAGTACAAGTCATCCACAAACTATGTTAACTGTAAATGGCTGACAGCTCAAGTTATTGTACAGAAATAAAATTGGTGAAAGACAGACAGATGGACAGATGTACATACAGACCATATAGACAGACATTTTAACATAATACATTCTGCCTTATGGTGTGCATATACAAATCTATTAGATGTTCTCCATATACTAATAAATATGCATAAAATCTAATAACAATTATCCACATATGGATGGAAATATTAGACTTATCAAATGCTTTACTACATAATCATATTCACAAACTTTGTACTTACAAATCCAAAAGACTGAGAAAAAAAACCCTTCTAAAAATACCCCAAATCATTCAGTGAGTATGAAAATCTGATCAGGTCATTTACAATGGATAGAAACCTTCCAAAAAATTTCATTTGCCTAGATCAAGTGGTGTTTTTTTCAACATAATATTAATAACCACGTCTGCACTTAGGGCTGTTCCAGTCAAAACATACGTGGGACACAGGGAAAGCACTTTTAATGTAGGGTACTCACCCATAGATGCAATTTAGAATTTTCTTCTCATTTTAATATGAACTCTGTGAAATCAAAGTTTTCAAGCATGTATTTTCAAAAATACATGCCTTCCTGGGTATCATGTATGTTTAAATGGAACAGCCCCTAAACAGTCTAAGTCCAAAGTGTACAAAAATGCACCCCCATGTCCTTTCAAATAGCATGACAATCTTACCAGGTCATCTACATTTAGATTAAAAAAGCATGCCAAATTTCCTCTGTCTGTGTCAAGTGATCTTTATGTAATAGTGCTAATATACTTTCCAGAACCCAAAAATGGACAAATGGAAAGGATAAATGGATAAAATCAAGAATAAAGAGTGGACTGAAGTGCCTTACACTCAGAGACCATAATAAAGCAATGTTAACATAGTACCTTTTTGGAATCAGGTTCACTGCCAAGTCCTGTATGACTGGATTCATTGGATTTTTAATCTACTGCACCCATAGACCACATAACATTAGTGTAAGATCTGTCGGGTGTGCTTAATATCAGAAGTCATAACACATCACATTGAGGAAATAAAGCTCAAACTTAATGTACTGGATTTTGCATAACTGTGGGGAGCAACATGTCTGGCTAACTCACTCTCAGGATCTTCATCCTCCTCTTCCTCTTGTCTGAGGTAGGTTTTGAGGAACTGTGCAAAAGCTCCATCATGCGTCAGCAGTTCTTCATATGACCCCACTTCTGTGATCTCTCCATTCACCAGCACAACAATGGTGTCAACCATTGGTAACCACTGGACTCCATGAGTCACTAACACACGAGTCTACAAAAAGAGATCAGCTATTCATGAATCATCTGATAAAATCTAGTAAACTCTATCCTTTCTAAAATGCAAGTCTCCAAAAGTAATCTAAAAAAAGATATTTTGCTAGTCTAATATAGTTGACACAAAATTTTCAAGTGCCATAACAATTGAAGTCGATGTAAAATATAACACTAAAATTGGTGTGTGCGTGTGTGATTTGGATTTTTAACACAGCTCTAAAAAAATTTCCGTCATATTGCTACATTGTCTGCAGTGTGGCAGTTTAAGTGATGTCCAGCACTGGGGCATCATGCCGCAGACATGTAAACATGATGTCCCACCCAGTCACATTATCCTGACACCAGGTCAACTAGTCCTAACACTAACCTCTTCATGCTGAGAATCTAGCAAGGCAGCTGTTAGTACCATTTTCATAAGTCTCTGGTATGACTCGGCCAGGGTTTGAACCCGCAACCTCCTGCATCCGAGGCAGATGCTCTAACCAATAGGCTACTGGAGCGGTTCACTAAAATTGGGATTCATCCCATTATCACAAGGACTAAGTACAGATGATAAATTATTCCTAAGGGAAAATATCTCAAAAGCCTATAAAAGGAAAGGCAAGTAGACACTACTTGTTGATGACAATCTTTGTCCTGAGGACAATCTTTATAGTATATTAGAAGCAAGTTTAAAATCATCAATGTTAGAAAATGCCATGTGGGCCTAACATCATTCACCTGGCTGACCTTGGCCTAACAGCCACATGCTTGATCAACTGGTTAAGAAACAGTGGTAAGTAGAATGGTTTTTAAAAACTTAAATCAACTTTTGAGTAGGTTTAGAGGAAAAGTCTGTTGAATGGTTCTTACTTGTTAAAGTAAATGGGCGTCATATTTTAACAAGAATGTACATCATTTGCCACTTAAAAGGTTTACTATTTTAGATGTGGTAGTGAATCCAGGTCAATTTGGCCCTGAGTGTCTCGGCCTACTATTCGTATGGGGTTAATTTGGCCCTAAGTTGTTTCGGACTGGATCATTTCAGCCTTGTGTGTTGAAAATACTATTACAGATTAACACTATTTGAATGACTACAGAAAAAATAACTGTCAATCAACAATGGGGTCATTTGTATAGGTAATAGATGACATTATTCACTGGTCAACTGATTGCGCCTAACAACATCAACAAGCCATGTGCACATTTTATCGGCTTGTGACATCGATTAGATGGGAGGCAAGCCTAGTTGAGCTTACACTCCAGAGAGGCAACTTTGAACGAGATCAACTTATGATGTACCGATGACTGGAAGCGTGACTAACAGAATTATGCGATTGGTACATGAACCATGAAATTAAGATGAGCAAATTCCTTAGGGCATGTGGCTCCCTGTATGGTGTTCAAGTAATGGTATGACTGTAATGTATTTTGGAATTTCATCACAGTTATTCATAGATCAGTGTATGTATTTATTAAATTATACAAATTGCCATTGAAAACCAAATTGAAACAGTGGCCTGATATGTTCTTTGCTTGGTCCTGTCTTGAAAAGAGTGCCTTTTCAGATGAATCATTATTTAGTAGGCTAGCATTTACAGCCAAATACATTTACAAGAAAGGACAATATACTGTGCTTATTGTATTTGTTGTGATGATTCACTGCAAGTATTACATTTGTGTTATATTTTACTTGCATTCATTTTATCACAAAGTGTTTTGTTTATGATATTCACAATATTTCTGGCTTGTTTGTTTAAAAGAAAATACCAACAAGAAATAAAATATTTTTCTATGTCATTTCATCCTTTACAGCATATTAAAATCTGAATACAGTGAGGCTGAAATGGTTCCAGGCCAAACTGACCCCATAAGAATAGTATGCTGAAATGACCTGGGCCAAAATGACATGGCCAAATCGACTTAAGTCCAAAATGGTTCCGGGACAAATCAACCTGTTCCTATGGTAGCCATATATTGTAGTCACTTATTTTGGTAGGGTACCAAATTTTGTTAATTTTGTTGTTGCCCTAAAACATGAATTTAAATGCCCCAATGAAAAATTAGCCACATATGGGACCCCCCTTTTAAAAATGTATTTCATTCCTGGAGAAATGCCAGTTAATAAATCAGCCTCATTTCTGTAATATGATTAAAAATCATAGGTTTACACTTTTTTGTTTTATTTTCACCCTTTTAGAAAACAATTATAAAGCACTTTATATTGTACTAATGTATGTGTCTACCTATATGGTATTCGGTAATTTCCACTAGTTATCTCAAATCATTGTGTTGTGAGATAAGCAAGATACTGAGTAATGACAAAACACAATTATTGAAAATGAAAGAAAAAGAAATGATACTATTAAATGAACTTTGATTTAATTCGTATTTAAATCTATTCTTCTATCATGTAAAACTGCTGTAAAAATAATCATGATGAAAGCATGTCTCATTTTATCCATGTATGCTTAATCTCAATGAAAAAACATTGACTTTAAGCAATGACTGAGGCACAATTGCTGATGAAAAACTAATACACTTCTATATATATATATAATATATACACACATACATACATACATACAGTGTGACCCCACAATAACACGGTAGCTGGGAGCCATAGAACCCGACCGTGTTCCTGACCGAACCATGTTATAAGCAACCAGGTCAGTTAGCTGAAGAAAATGACGCATGTACCCCAAAAATTTGCAGGGTGGGGTGGGGTGGCGGGGTTAGGTAATAAATGCGGGCGGTAAAATATGTGCTTCATTGGCACAGTTACCGTTTTAAATAGATGCATATTAAATGAGAAAAACACCTGTAGTGAAAACAGAAGACATTATAATATTTTATTTTATTTAGAGAACCATGGATTGGTACATATACGTGTATACTGTTTATATACATGTCAATGTATAGCATGAATAAAGTATCAACACCGTGTACTCACCCGCGAATCTCATCACGTACATTGAATCCACAATACAAGTAATTCCATTGAAAATATGCACATACAGAGATTTAAAATATTCATTAAATTTGTGACAGGTCATATAGGTCTGAATTCAGTGGAAAAACGTAGCACAATCACGTAATGAATTGGTAGCGTTCGTAAGCATAAACTTTTTCCCTGCAAAAAGGAAACTTTCACGGTAAACGTGTTCCAGTCACGTTGGAAATAAAAAAATCCATTAGATTTGATTGCTTTTATTTAAGTTTGGTACTGACTTCCTTTGAAGAAAGGTTCTTTGTTTTTATTGAAGACTGTAGTCGGTTTTCTTTGATAAAGGGTGCATGAGTTATTGAAGTCACCGCTAAAGGATAGCTTTGGAAAACCGAACAAATGCCCGTTTCTTATTGTGGTGGCAACATCAAATAATTGTACTGCATGACTGAGACTGATTTTTGTTCCATTTGCTTAAGATGTTTTCATAACAATCGGTGCTTCAAAGGTAATCTGTTTTCTTTGAAATTTCAGCAAACTGTTTGATCTGGGTACATTTATAAAAAAGGAATTGGCCGTCGTTTGGTCGACTGTAGTTACTTTTCCTCCCTGATTATTGAATAGACCAACAAGTCAGATGTTTTTGGTTTTTTGTTTTTTTTTTTTTACATTTGTGGTAGCGGAGTGATGCTGCCTTCCACTCGTGCGTCAGAAATTTAAGAAAGGGTCAATGGACAATAAAGATGCAGGTATTCTGGTCTGATGACAGGGATTTCTACTGAAAATGTGAGTTTTCTGAAGGATTTAATTCTGAGTGAAAAGAAGTGGAATTTTACTTACCATCCACATACAAATGCAGTTGGCGCAAATATATTAATTACTAGCGAGTGGCCGAAAATCCGACGAAAGATAGATAACGAGATAATGCCTCGTACGGTTGATCTCCGCTACCAGAAATGTCAACACAAAAAGCGAATATCGCACAACACACAGTTCTCATGCTAGATGTCAACGTAAGTGGATTATGATATAACAATGCACTGTAAAATGGTTTGTCAATATGTACAAAGAATTTGTTTATGTAACAATAAATTTCAGTGCATTTTATATCAAGTTTGCGGCTTCCTTTCATGGGGCCTCTGAATTTCTCCACTCCAAACCAATGGTTGTATATACAAGTTCATACAGCCAACAATGTCGCCAATAAAAAGAAATTGCCAGATGGTATATTTTGCTGCCAATAAGGAAAATAAATCGTAGTTTGTGACATTGGTGAAGCCCCACAAGATCCCAGAAAAATCTTTTTACACGTTATTTTTCGTACTTTTAATAAGAAAAAACTATTTTTTCGTGTACGAGAAAATTACATAAAATTTCAGAAGCCATGCCATGATTGTCTTGTATTATTCATACGCAATCTCTTCCCCAAAATGATAATAAACTTTTTATGTTTATTCTTAATTTTAAGAAATATTTTTTTTCATGGACGAGAAAAATACATGTATATAAAATTTCAGGAGCCACACTACGACCGTGTTATATCTGAATTCATGTTATAACGGAGCGTGATATAGCAGGGTCACACTGTGTGTATATATATATATATATATATATATATATACACACACACACACACACACAAATTACCAATGAATCACTAATACACTATAAATATTACTAATGAAATGCTAATACACTATATTTGTAATTAGTATATACATATCTGTGTATATACACAAATTACTGCAGATTAATGAAGCTCACACTTCACTGATTTTCTGACAAAACCAAAGTATCAACATTGTGTTAATCAAGCCTGCTGGTACACATAAATATTTGTCGGGTAAATAACAAATCCAGTATTCTCAAAGCCAGAGTTAATTAGGTCCAATCTTCCACATATTTTCACGACAGCCACAATTATTCTCTCAGTATCAGTCAGCCCCATTGATGACATTTTAAGTAAGGTCTAGTAACTGAAGTTGGTTTGTACTTGAGGCATGCTCGAACAAAGGAGTGATTCCATTGTTTTTTAATTTAGTTAGCATCCTTGCACTTTGATGGGCTCTGAACACATTAAATGTTGACACTGCCCACTAACCACATTGAGCAAGGGGCAACTGGTCATGTGTTTGGTTCACATTGTAAAATTATGACATTATCCAAACTGATCAGGACTTTAGATGATTTTCGCCACTCTTAAGCCACCATGTTTACTCCATGGTTGTCAGAAATTAATTGATGGTGCAAATTAATGGTCAGTGTTTTAAGAAAGAGATCATATACATGTATTTTAATAACCAATTACCATATATACTTGCGTATAAGCCCATTCGCGTATAAGCCAACCCCCCAACTTGACTAGGTAAAAATAGGAAAAATTGCATGAGCCGCGCATAAGCCGACCCATAAGTTCACGACTACATCACAAAATGCACGAAGTGAGTTCTAAATACTGGCACATTTATTTAGGCAAATCACATTACTAAAATAAATATTATCTTCAAACTTAACGAAAAAAAATGAAAGTAAGAAATCTAATTTATATGTTGAAATAAAAACAATTTATCTTCAATGTTAAATAATAATTGAAATAATAACGTCCTCGTACTAAAATCCTGAATTATAAAAGTTTTATCACATTCAGAATCCTTCAAAATCTGGCTCGGTATCGGAATTGCCAAACAGTTCATAAAACTCGGCTTCTGTTACAGGCGTGCTGTCATCGTATCGTCGTCACTGTCATCAGTGTCATCCGATAGTGTGTTGTTCTGCTTCTCATTCTCCTCGTCATTGTCCGATTCAAATATGGCATCATCCTCAGTTCCATCCATGACATTGCTGATACAGCACTTTCGAAATGATTTGGCAATCATGTCCAATGGAATTAAGTCCCATGCGTCTTTGACCCACTTGGCGACCAAGTCGAGGTCTGGCCTTGTGAAATTCCCACCTTTTGTCATCTTCACAGCACCTGAACAAACCCATTCAGACCACATCTTTCGTACCCTGTCCTTAAACAGCTTGTTAAGGCAGGTATCAAGAGGTTGTAACACTGATGTTAAACCTCCTAGTATCACAGCCAATGTCGTTTTCATTTACTTTGCGTTCTTTCTCCAATTCAGGTAACGAGGCGATCCCAGTCCGACAAGCCTTCTTGGTTTTTGGCATTTCTTCCAATGCTGCTTTGCTTTTCCGCCATTCCCATACTTGCTTCTCATTCACACTAAATTCACATGCTGCAGCACAGTTGTTATTTGCTTCTGCATATTCAATAACTTTAAGTTTGAATGCTGCATCATAAGCAGAATGCTTTCTTTTACTTCCAACACTATTCATTTTATCTGATTGAATATAAACTTCAGGAAAGATTAAACTGAAATAATTTTTGATTGTGACAGTATTCTATTTATACCTTATCCTGTAATTTTTCCCATGGGTGGTTGGTTATCAATTTGTGTTGGATAATTATTGATCATTGTTTTGTTTTTTTATCATTTTTTTTTAACTGCCGGTAGCGTGATTCAGTTGACCAAAATATGATTGGTTTTCAGCGTGGACATTGTTCAAGTATTGTGACAGTTATAACTTTGAGCAGAAACCATGTCCACTACCTTATCTCATTAAACAATACATCTGAGAGTCAGTATGTATTAGTAAATTCAGTGGCATTGTGCTACAAAATCCCTGAGGCATTTACCACAGATTAAGCGTACCGGTACTTATTGTACAACACTCTACAATTAACAAACCACTTTGCTATACAAACAACTAAACAACAGTAGAAGATAAACTGTGGCTGCCTTTTACTTCTAAAACACCTTTCAAAGAAATCCCTCAAATTATATTTTTAACAATTAATCACGCTGACTCGTATATGCTACTTGCCTGTTATTTACCCTTCCTAGGCGTGTGTGCAACAAACCCCTATGGAGCCTCTCGCTATGGTTGCTGTAAGACTATCATACATGTACATGTCTCTCCACACCAAAATGGTTGTGTCGTAAATACCTTCAGTATCATAATTCTTAAATCTTTTTATTTACCGAAGTTTCTTTTCATATTAACACTGAAATAAGCTAGCGTGCATTTGTATGGTACCGCAGAGTTTAATGATTACAGATTAGTTGAGGGTTAAATACTTCATTGAGAGATTACTAATATGGCGGTTCTTTTGGAAAATACACGTACCACTGTGGCTCAAATAACATGTATGGCTGCATTTTCTGGTGGGTGGACATCTGTCAAATAGACGTCAAGTATGGTAATACATGTTTTTCATTCCTTATCCTACCAGTAAAGTTAGAAAAAATACTTGTTTCACTTCAAGACAGCACATATCACATGAGCCATGTGGCATCATTAGGCATGTGATCTCATCTTCGGCAATCAACAGTAAAAATAAACACCGGTAATCGAGAAGAAAAGCTCTAAAATTTTCAGACTTAGACCTTGGCCTGCATTAAGCCGACCCCCCCCCTTCTTCAAGGCTTTATTTTTTTCCTAAATTCTTCGGCTTATACGCGAGTATATACGGTAGCTTAGTGTTATTGGCTGCATTGGTGTTGAGTGCATGTAATTTATCTTGACAGGTGTTTGATCTGTGCTCAACCAGATAGCAGAATTCCACAGTTGTCCTCAGTGTTGTTCTTCTGTGCTCTTTATTTTGAATATCTGTTGAGGATAATCCATAAAATAAAATTCCAACAAACATGCAAACTTTGAGTAGCAAACCCATGAATTTAAGAAGCAAAGAAAATGTCTTTTCTTTTCTTCAAAACCCATGAAAATGGAGACCCATGAAAATAAATGATGCTACAGCATGAATCTGGATTTACATCAATAGTACAAAAATGAATGTTCCTGATGTTAAGATGCTTCCTGTAAAATCTGGTTAAATTCTATGAATTTTTATTTAAAAATTGCATTTAATATTTTTTTCTTTTAGTGAAGGTGTCTATATTTGAATCTATATCAAAATTATTTGCAAATCTATGAAAGCATTATTGCTAGCACGCTCTTCATTAAATTGGGTAAAATTTTGTTCAATGATTCTTGACAAGAGGTACAAGTTTTGTTATTCTAAGTAATGATAGCCATTTTGGATGGCAGAAAATCATGGATAGCAGAAAATCATGGAAAGCATGAAATACTGTTAAAACTTGTTCAAATGTGATTCAGTTCTGCTTAGTGGTTCTGTTTAAAGATTATTCTATATTTAGTTGTTGTTGTTGTTGTTGTTGATGTGGGGCTTAACGCCATTTTTCAGCACACGATAGGCTATACATGGCAGCCAGTATTAATGGTGGAGGAAGAAACTGGGAAATCCCCGGAAAGAACCACCGACCCACGAGAAGCTACTGGCAAGCTTTCTCACATATCCACATTCGAACCCACGCAGACAGAGGTGAGATGGCAGTGATCCGTAACGGAGAGCGCTTTAGACCACTCGGCCACCTATATTTAGTAATGACAGCCATACTGGATAGCAGAATGATGTCATCTGAACATGCTTTAAAGACAGAATGCAGTCTATAAAATTGTTTGATTCTGCAGATCAGTTCTTTTGAGACAAAGTTATTGGAAGGTTATAATAATCATGGTGGACATACTGGACTGTTGATCATCATAATTTTGTTGAACTTGAAATGTCTCCACACCAAGATCTTTTGAAACTGAATTTGATTAAAACATGTCCAACAGTTTTCATGAAATTGAAAATAAAAAATGCTGATAGACATAAGACACCTGATGCAGGACCAAAACCAAAAGCTCGTCTGAACATATGGCCAGATCAGCTAAAGAAAACTACATTCCAATCACAGACTGAAATGAGACTGAAAAATGTGCTAGACAGAATATATAC
This sequence comes from Megalonaias nervosa, assembly GCA_016617855.1. NCBI lineage: Eukaryota > Metazoa > Mollusca > Bivalvia > Unionida > Unionidae > Megalonaias > Megalonaias nervosa. The sequence goes on along the minus strand of JAECUM010022429.1, from coordinate 48,039 downwards.
ATGTGTTGTGTACCTTATTTCTTAACAACCCATTCTGCCCAATTACTTTATTGAAAATGTGTTTGCCAACATGTGAGTCAACTGCACTGAGAGGATCATCCAGCAGATAGATGTCAGCATTGTTGTACACAGCACGGGCCAGACTAACTCTCTGCTTTTGACCTCCACTCAAGTTGATACCCTAAATAGAAAAAAAAGAAGAAATAAGGTAATTCAAGGGCTCTGGGTGGTGCTTGGACAGGTGGGTGGTCATAAGTGAATTGTAGGAGTGAGACGAGAGGATTCACTTTCTTCATGGACAAGTGGAAACAGTTTTGTATCACAATGACTTTACTCTAATTACTCCTAACCACTTCTGTGGCAAATACAACAGAGAACTGTTGGATAATACTTTGCTGAACATTAGGACGACTTCAAAATATGAAATTCTTCCAGAGGCTATCAGACTGCAATGGATCCATTCACACAGCAAGGAAACCCACACTGTGAAAACCATCATTAAACTGAGACAATGTCAAGTAAAAAAGACATAATCCTGATTTCCAGAAATTTCTCGATCACAAGGATGACAAAATGTTAACCCACATAGGCTGAGTACAGTGCATGCATCAAACATCCATTGATCCTGGAATTCCTACATTTATCTGCAGAATAGAATGTTGTCACTTAGGATGGTCATGTCATGTGGTGTTGTCAGGAGTTATCACACAGTATAGCACAGCAGTTATGACACAAATTCGAATAATATTTTAAAATTCCATCAGAATAGATTGTGTGAAAACTCATGTATTAAATAACCAAAGTTAATGAAAATTTGTTTTGTTATTTGATATTGTTGGGTGTTAACCCACCATATAGCATAACATAGTTATGACACTAATTCAAATGAATGTTAAGAATGATCTAATTGAGAAATTGTAAAATTCTTTGGCAATAAAATGGGTGGAAATTCATTTATTTGTTAACTAATGTTAATAAAATTTTGTGTTGTTATTTGATTTTGTTCAATTTTTTCACATCATGTAGCATAATACAGTTATGATATTAATGCATATGAATATTACAAATGATATAAGATTTTGCCCAACCCGATTCTAGTCCTCCAATTAAAGCATCATTTATAGGTCCTGGGAAAAGGCAAATGCCTTCAGCACCTGTTCATACTAATGGCTTGAAAAACAAAATATTTTCCTTCAGGCTGATGTTGTTATGGTATGTTATGCTGTTAGGTGTTATGACTTGCATAGCATAATATACAATATAATCGAACAGGTCTGGAGATGGTGAATATTTTAGTAAATGATGTTTTTCTAAGAATACTTACCTGATCTCATTAACATTAGGAAAATAAGGTCCAATGCCTCTTGAATACAGCCCTCATGGAAAAATTAAATTTTCCTGTCTGTATAATATATACACAAACAGAAGAACATCTTCATTGACCGTCTTAAACTGGAGTAAAATATCAACAAGGATGTGAGGAGGTGTGGGCGTTTTAACATTACTGTGATTGGGTAAGCATTCTTGAAGAAGAAACATAATTTTACTATAAAATTTGGTTTCTCCATCAAATACATCCCCAATTATATTAACAATTGTAGAATAGGTAATAGAAGGATGAAATGTATGAGCATCCAATCACCACTTTCATGGGAAACCTTAGCAGTCCTTGTATCAAGGATAAACCCATCTCTTAACATGAAGGAAGCACAACTGATAGTAACAGCAATATATTGGTGATGAAAAATGAATGTCACTTTCTCACCAGAACTAAATCTGGGCAAATCCAGTGAAAGCACAAACATATTCTTCTGATGAGGTTGTGTTGACATTAATTGGTTCTGATGGTCATCTGTACTGACATTAATTGGTTCTGATGGTCATCTGAGCTGACATTAATTGGTTCTGATGGTCATCTGCGCTGCATCCACTAAACCCACCAGATCCAAGTTTTATCTCTGCAATAGTTAAACTTTGGAGACGGAAACTTGAGAAGTTTGACTGTGCATACCAGCCAATGGCTTTGGTAATGTCTCATATTGAATACTGCATTTGAATGCACGTCTTACATAAACAGTTTGAATCTTATAAGCTGAAATTTTTATAAGACATCTCTGGTCACAAGAGGCCTCAGAGAATATTGGGCATATCATCCACTTCAGCCAAAATACTATGGCTTAAGGGGTTGTATCAACTTTTCTGGCTTTTTTCAGAAGAGAAAGACATCAAACTCCATGGCTTTTCTCTGTACATTTCAAGTATTGCTGGCTGAAGGCCTGAACTTATCGAAGTCAAGCCAAAACCCACGAAAGATTCCACTTACAAAATAAGGTCAGCAATTAGGATTCTATTTAGGTCAAAGATGACCTGCAAGTCTGACAGGTCTTTGGCATGGCCTATATCCAATTTACCATGATATGTATCAGAAATCATGCAGTGTTAGCTATTGACAGTAACAGGAACTGACCATATCTTTTGGCAATTGTTCGGATACTTGCAGGAGGGGAAACTTAGTTTCTTTTTCACTTTATTAAATTGCCCCAAAGACTGAGGAGTCTGTTGCCATCCAAAATTGGGCTGTGGTCAAGAATTCTGTTTTTGAATATGACTAGGCCATCCACCCCTCTGCCTATACTCAACTGCCCATTGTGGAAGACAGTGATGTGGGCAAAGAGCTCAAGGAGAATAAATAGAACTTTAGCACTGACAACTGGAGAAGGTACCTCATCATGCTAAATCAAGGTTGCCAGAAGCCATAACAGTGCTGGACACAGAATACATTAATCAACTTTGAGGTATGGAATGTAGACTCCCATGCATGCTCACTGCCCGTTGTTTCAGCCAGGCAAAAAGGTTGCAAAGGATGCCAAGTCAAGCACTGATGATGTTTGCACCTTATTTTGCACTAAGTTGGAGAAAAATTAAATATGCAGTCTTTGACCTTACAGAGCCATGTTTGAGTGCGTTGGGGGACAAGTGGACACAATGTTCTTATCAATGCTTTACATCCAAAAGTTGTATAATGAAAAAGATACTGGTATAGGATTCTTAGAATTTTCCAAATCCCATGTTTATCAGAAAGACAACTGGAGATTTTATTTGCTTTTGCTGACCAAAAGTGGAGTTAAAATGAGAAGTGTTCACCCTCAACATTGATGCCTCTGGCAGCTTTGATCATTTTGGCACAGTGCAGAAATGGCATCAGGGCTGTTCCATTTAAACAAACATGTTACCCAGGGAAGGCAGTTTTTTAAAAAATATATGCCAGGGTACTTTGATTTCACAGAGTTCATATTAAAATGATAAGAAATTTGTAAATTGCATCTATGGGTGAGTACCCCACTTTAAAAGTGCCTTCCCTGGGTCACATGTATGTTTTAATGGAACAGCCCTCAGTAGCAACTCTGTAACAAGAACAAGATCAGCTAAATATCCTGAACACAGCTTTAAAGCTAAACTCCATCTGCTTCAAGGTTTATCCCCATTTTCACTTTGGGGGTTGTCTCGTACAGCACCACTTCCATGTTTTCATGTAACATGCATACTAGCATGGAAAAGGCAGTGCCATCAATGCTGGATGTAGCATGCTATTTCTCCATTGGATACATTAACATCAGGTCTACCTGCTGGATTGGCAGCAGGTAGCAGAAAAGATACATGTTGCTGGGATTGATAGCTGGAACAGAGGCTTGATAGCTGGATGATGAAATGGACTGGTTAGACCAGATCCTCTGCACTTCTATATATAACAGGAAGTGTAACAGTTGGTAGGTATGTCAATGCCCACCCACCCCCAAGGAAATAACAAGAAATCAACAAAATTTAACAAGTCAGAAGCTCGACTAATGTTGTAACAAACTGCTAGTATCAATGATACATGTGTGATTTAAAAGGTCCAAAAATCAATGAACATTCACAAATAAGGTTACCAATCCCTTATCTATGGGTCAATGCAATGATTATCTCAATGGATATTGAGAGGTGATGTGGTTCAATATTACTTGTACCAAAGGAAAAGCTCAAACATCCTGTATATCAGTAGCCACCTAGTGGAGGTATGATTTTGAAAATTTCTTCACTCTGTATGTTACATAGATGGCAAATATGAAATTGTTTTTCCAGGTAGGCTGGGATGGATTCAAGAGGTAGCGGATCTTACTTCCCTAATGTTATTGTGCTTAGGAAATGTATTCAAAACAAAATCTCAAGATCAAGATCAAACTCAAGCCAGAGAGTTTCCAGATTTCCTAGCCAGATAATGGTTTCTCACCATGAAAAAGAGTAATCTAGATGATTTGCTAACCTTACTTTTGTTATCTCAGTCTGGTTGTCTCAATCCAGTTGTCTCAGTCATGGTATCAACATGCTAGGAACTACGTTTAAAAAGAAAAGCCCTCGTTCACTTGTGCTGTGCTTGATAAGAAAAACCCTTGTTGACTTGCGCTGTGCTTGATAAGAAATTCACTCATAAAGCAACTTATGGTCTCTCCAACTATGACAATACACCATACAAAACATTTTGAGAGAGAGAGAGAGACACACAGGCAATACACATCACTGGCTAAAAAATCCAAACTCTTGCAAGAGCTCCCGCAAAGCCGGCAACAACTGGAAAAGTGTTATGTCAAACTGGTTTCTTCAAACTTTGTCAAACACCCCCAATCTGTCTCATTTGATACAAACATAATAATGTGATTGCAAATGAAAACTCCTGGACTTACCGATCAGAGTGGTTAATTCATTAGTCTACATGCTATCCCATAAGATTTCCATGTAATGTCTTATTTCACTAGTAATAGCAACACTTGCCATATTTCCAAGACAGGAAATATAAATTTCCAAGAAAGTCATGAGTTAGAAATCTCCTCAGTTACTTCATCAGAACTGTACCCAGTACTGTGCTGCCCAGAAGCATACCATTACCTATCACAGAACATTTTCCAAGTTATAAGTTAACAGGATCAAAGATATTAATTACTTATTGTTATTTTCATATAACATCCATCAAACAATTGTGATAATACAGTAATAATATCAAATGATTTTATTTTTCTGTTTTCTCATGCACAAAACTTGTGTACTTAAAAGTCGACAGGTCACCCAATTGCCCTCATTAACATATTCGTATTAATGTGCGGTGTTTACAAACAATAGCAGGTCACTCCAGATGCTCATTATGCAATAGTTCCAACTCAAAACAATTACAACTTTTCTACTTATATAATTATTCACAGTTTCATAAAAGAGTACAAGACCTGATGACATTTATATAAAGTGAAAAGCAATAATAGTAGCTGATCAACACTATATGTGTTGAATCTGATAACTATATTGTCACAATGCAAGGTCATTTTAATTGGAAAAAAAAATTGGGTGAGAAAAAAGATATATGTCAGTGTTTGTACCAAGACATGGAAATCCCAGTTGTAGAGCTTTGTGGGGAGACAAAAAATATAATAATGTAACCCCTTGACAGATTTCCTTGTTTTGGTGCAAACCCCAACATAGATTCTATTAGTCTTCAGGATTGCATTTTACGGTGATGTTGCCAAGTTGTTACCGGTGTTATAAAATAAATGTCAATGGTATCTCACCTTTTCACCTATCTCAGTCATGTCTCCTGCAGGCAGTATGTCAAGGTCAGGCAACAATGCACAGGCCTCCAGCACCTCTTGATACTTGCTCTCCTCATTGGGTTTGAAGAACAGAATGTTGTCCTTCAGTGAAGCATTCTGAATCCATGCTTGTTGGGACACATATGCAATAGATCCCTTAGAAAGGAAGGAAACACATGATATATTGTGGAGACAAATGAAAGAAACAGAAATCTAAGGCAAATGTGGAATCTAAGCAAATCAGCATTTCTTAACAGTTACATTCATTATTATTTAGAAATTCTAGTCATTTCATTTCTATCAGCCCTAACACAGAGGCTCAGTTAAAATTGTTATGACTAAAACAGTGCAAAAAATAGCTTACCTTTGTGTACACCTTTCCAGACAATTTTTCCATCTCTCCCACGAAGACAGAAATAAGTGAAGTCTTCCCTGATCCCACCTGACCTACTACTGCCACCAGTTTACCTTCAGGAATCTCAAGTGTAACACTGCAAAAAAGCAGGAGTACATCATCAAGGCATAGCTAGCACAACGACTGTTAGTGACAATAAATCAGGAATGTTATGATCAGGGCCTAGACATCACAGTCACTGCTAGAGAAAATAAATTAGGAATACATGGTTAGGACCTGGTCAGCACAGTCCCTGTTAGTGACAATAAAGTAGGAACACATAATGGGGATCTAGACAGCACCGTTACTGTTAGTGACAACAAAGTTGGAATACATCACTGGGACCTAGACAGCACATTGACTGATAGTGACTAAAGTTAGAATACATCATTGGGACCTAGACAGCACATTGACTGATAATGACTAAAGTTGGAATACATCACTGGGACCTAGACAGCACAGTGACTGATAGTGACTAAAGTTGGAATACATCACTGGGACCTAGACAGTACAGCCAAGTTAGTGACAATCAAGTTGGAATACATGCCTGGGACCTAGACAGCACAGTAACTGTTAGTGACAATAAAGTAGGAATACATGACTGTTAGTGACAACAAATTATATTCTCAATAGAAAATAAAAGAAATCATACACTGATATGACAGCTAACTGACATTAATAGGAATATGGCCACTACACCTCCACTTTAATTACTAAGAAATAAAGATTGACAATCTTACCACTGACTACTTCTTGCTCGATATTTAACATAATCTCTTTATCTCTTTTTTAAGACTTGCTCTTGCATGAAACCAATTACCACTGGTGATGCAAAATGTACAAATCTACTTAGCTTATTCTGTTTTATTTTCATGTCTAGAGAATCAATTCAGCTGATGAATTGGATGTCAATGTGCATGTTATAAGGTAAAAGAATACCCATAAATAGACAAGCAGTTTTACACATTACTGGATGAAGATACACTTTTGGCACTTAGAAGAATGATATATTTCCAGTATACAGAAATAAAAATGATGTAATATCTATTAGCAATGATCTTGGGGGCATTGATAAATTATAGGTTGTTTTTTTTAAAGTCAAGGACATAAGTTTTTTCAAAACCTAATCTGTAGTGCAGTTACTGAGTGCTTAAACAACTAGGAAAACAAACTGAGCATATGAGCTTAGCTGACAACACCTCTGTTAACTGTCGAACAAATAAACTGTGAATTAGACCTAGTTATCTTTGAATTATGATTAGTTGGCAATATCCATATTGTCTGACAAAGAAATAATCTGAAAACTTGACCTGCTGAACTTTGAATTCTACTTTGTTACAGTGTTTGTTTGACAGTTTAATTGATAAACATATCAAAGACAATTTAATACAATGATATTTGAAAGCTCCTTTAACCAGTAACTGGACAGAGACTTTAGGATCTCTCATTCCAAGTTTGATCAAATCAGATGAGACATAAAGGCTTCAGAGTGGTAAAAGCCAAGACAATCATGTGCAAGATCACCTCATTAATATATTTGGATCTTGCTCATCACTGAACTTGTCAGAGGTCATGATATAAGAAACAATTCCAAGTGTAATCACAATCTAGATGAGAAAAATTGCCTCCAAATGATAACAAGCTCAACCAATCAGATGCTAGATCACCTAATTAATATGCACAGATTTCTCTCATATTCCAACTCATCCAAGATGCTGATGATATAAACTTAAATGATAAACTATTATCAAAATCAAATCAAAACCATGACTTTCAGATTGGCAACAAGCAAATATTGATGAACAGAGATGATGGACAAAGTACCATTCCAAGAGCTCACTAAGCCTTAGTGCCAGATAAGTTACAAATCTGGAAGTACCAAGGAGACAAAATACTCAAAAACTGTCTAATCCAAGTCAAAACCAAATCACTTCTAATATAACATATTTGGTTATATCAATGTAGTGATAAACGAGCTCTGCCACAGTGAATTCTTTCTTTTCACACTTCCACTTATTTACTAATATCCAACCAACTTGTTTTAGGAAGCCATGGAAATTCAGTTGGTAGAGTGTTGGACTTGTAATCCAAGGGTTGCAGGATTGAAAACCACCAAAGCAGCCCAGACCTGCTGCTGTGGCAGCCCTTCAAAAAGGCATTTGGCTCCCATTTCCTGGACAAAATATAGCCCATAATGAGTTAAAAATACCATTAAAACCAACAAAAACAAACATACAACTTATTTTAACATAATGTATGGATGTAATACTATGCTTTAATGTGTCTGCAAAGGGCCAATTTGTCACCCTACAGAAATTACTGGTGACTAATGTTCCGTGTAAATTATTTTAATATTCCTCTACCTGAAATCAACTTACTTTTTAAGCTGTGGTTGAAGGTCTTTATCCCACCTGAAAGTTCCATTCTCAACTTTGATGGCATTTTCTGAAATTGGATTAAACTTAGTACATAGTGTGTTAAAATACTAGTTCACTGCTGGAGTGGGTAAAAACTACTGTTTTACAGTTGTAGTCAACTTCTACAATGGGCAAAATCATATATCTTACTGTAACAATACACTGTATAGTTATTATTGTGTTACAGTAGTAGTTGGCTGCCAACTAAGGCATCATCAGCATAATTGTTCTGTTACAGTGGTAGTCCATTACTATCATGGGAAACAGTATAATTGTTGTGTTACAGTGGTAGTCCATTCCTATCATGGGAAACATCAAAATTGTTGTATTAACAGTGGTAGTCCATTACTGTCATGGGCAACATCAAAATTGTTGTGTTACAGTGGTAGTCCATTACTGTCATGGGCAACATCAAAATTGTTGTGTTACAGTGGTAGTCCATTACTGTCATGGGAAACATCAAAATTGTTGTGTTACAGTGGTGGTCCATTACTGTCATGGACAACACCAAAATTGTTGTGTTACAGTGGTAGTCCATTACTGTCATGGTAAACATCAAAATTGTTGTATTACAGTTGTAGTCCATTACTGTCATGGACAACATCCAAACTGTTGTATTATAGTACTGTAGTAGATGGCTGCAATCCAAGGCAACATTATATATGTTGACAGGGCTTGAAATTAATGCTAATCTGCTATCCCACAGTCAGTGAATCTGCTGATGGATCACTAAAACCCAGCCATCAAATAATCCACTGGAGCAGTGAAAATTATTGCTGGTCACTAGCATAACAGTGCAGAATGGTCTTGCGTCAGTTGTATCCAATAAAATGCGAGTCAGCATTCCCTTTAAAGGTAGAGGATATCTTAAGCATAACCTTGCTTGGGTGACTGATGAGGCTGACCGTTTGGTAGTTCTGACACAGTTGCAGATTCCCTTTCTTAGGAAGAGTGATGATCAGCGACTGGGTCACTGGGGTGGATCATTCAGCTGTTTGCCAAATTCTGTTGCAGACTTGTGAGGACATCTACCACAGAGGTTCCTCCTGCTTGAACAATTTCTGCTTGTATATTGTCTACTTCATTTGACTACTACTTCTTTAGTGTCTTTACTGCAGCCTCTACTTCATCCCTGAGGATCAGGTGGTCAACCTGGTCAGTGGGAAGTTTAGTACAGCTTGGTCTCCAGAAGTCTCCTGGCTGTAAAGCTCTGAACAGTATTCCTTCCATCTGTTAAGAATCTCTTGGTCTTTAGTGAAACTCTTGCCAGCCTTGTCCTGGATCATGTTAGATCTTGCCTGTTTCTATGTTATCAGGTCTTTCACCAACTGGTATGCCTTTCTACTGTTATTCTGGTTCAGTCTTTCCTCAATTTATTTGCATTGGTCCTATAACCAGCTTTCCTTCACTCTCTTTAAACTCTTCTTAATCCTGTTGTTAATCTCCCTGTAATTTTCTGCTACTTTAAGGTCTCCCTGCCTCCTCCTCAGTTTTCTCATCATATCATAGAGGTCCAGGATATCTGCTCTGACCCAGAGCTTCTTTATCCTATCATGTCTGCCAAAGATCTTGCTGGCTGTGCTTATTACAATCATATTCAAGGTGATGATCAAGGAGTCTAGGTTTATTTTTTCAGCACCCAGAATTATGATCAGTACAAATTTGCCACCAACTGATGCCTCGAATGTTTGTGCCATGTATAGATCTTTGAGTTCTTCAAATTAAACCAGATCATAACCTGTCTTGGCTTCTTGGTTTTCCTTAGATGAAGTTTGATAGTCACCATCAGTAAGTCATGGTCATTTCCTGTGTCAGCTCATGGGAAGCTATATGTTCTGGCAAACTGCTGACCGGAAGCAATTCCTCCCAAAGATGTAGTCAACCTGGTTGTGATGTTTTCCATCTGGACTATGCCAAGTCCATCTTATCAATGGTTTGTGGGTCCAAGGGTGTTCATTAGCACTAGGTTATTGTAGGTGGTGAAGTCCTCTCTCATTGGTCTATACATTAAAGTTATGGACAACAGACGTCTTGCCAGTCTACCTGTACGTCTTCTTCTACCTTGACATTCCAGTCTCCTTAAACAACTAAAATATCCTTCTTGGGTATCTGGTCAATGAGAGTTCGAAGCTGGTAGTAGAACACACACATCGACTTTCTCGTCATCATGGTTAGATGAAGGGACACAAACCTCTATGATGGTGATGACAACCCATGACTGCACTCACAACATTCTTATGTACCATAAATCCGACTCCATGCTTATGCTTGTCCTCATGCACACTGAAGTATATCCCGTGCCCTCTTCATATCTCATTGGTTAGCTCCTCGAGTTGCCCCTGCTGGTCTTAATATCCTGACATTCCATGTTCCAATGATGATATCTCTTACCCATACATGCCAACCCCAGGTGAGGAAAAAGTGTAATCCAAGTGGACAAAAAGAGTAATCCGAGCAGAAAAAGAGTAATCCACATATAACATAATAAAATTCAATCAGCATATGTACAAAATGATTTATTTACCCCTCTGGTCTTTTAACATCAATTACTGCTTCAAGTTTTCATATATAGTACTTTGCGCTTTAGAAAGCAGCAGACTCTCATATTGCATTTCAAAACACTTTGTACCAGCTGAGACTATGAATGTTTTGCACATTAGCAGAGCACTAAGTGCTGGGTTACAGAGCCTGGATCTGAATTCAGTTTTATTGTTGCTAACAATACTGAACAATCTCTCTCAGTCAGCATTATAATGGTAAAGAACCAATATTCCTTTCATAATCTGACAATGAAGAGGAAATTTATATCTTCCAGTTATTGGGTCTTTTATCTGGGAAATACGGTACCATTGCACATCAACTCTGTCCGCATTAAGTATACTGTCTGGTAGAATGCCAACTTGATACTTTAGGAGTTCTCCTAATTTTTTGGCAGCCTTTCCTGCAGCAAGGTGCATCATATGACAGGGACAACCTGTTATGTACAATGAAGGAGACATTTTTCAAAATAAAGAATGCAACTCCTTTACGAATTCCAGTCATCACTGATGCATTATCAGCTGAAAACCCCAGACAGTTCTGCCAACTTATGTTTGTTCAAAGCATTTTCAAACAATTGAAAAATGTTTTATCCAGTGGAAGCTGCTGTTACTTCTGGTAATGAAAGAAGAGCACTCTGACCTTGCCCTTTTCATTGTTAAAGTCTCTTACACAGACTGGGTACAACTTTTTGTCATCATAATCACTACTCCAGTCTATCACAATACTAAACGGCCCAATTGTCATGGCTTCTGCAATTTTAAGTGAAGCATCTTCTGCTAAACACCTAACAATATTAGATGATTTTGTTCTTGCACATGCATATTTTTTGCAACTTTGGCATCAGGAAGCATCCGTTTAAACAAAGAACCTACGTTGTCTTCTACCGTTAGGGGTAGTCTGTGTTCTATTAAGAACTCAGTAAATAACGCCCCTGCATTTATAAAATTGATGTGCACAATTTAGTTCTGCTGTAAAAAAGAAGTTACAGTAGTACTGTAGTAAAATGAGCTAATTTCAAGGCTTCTTTGTTTTACCACCATGACAAATATTAAAATCCTTTCCACACAGCCTGCAATGGGAGTGAAGCAGCCCTAGAATGGAACACTGTATTGTGTAATTCATGTATTCATAATTGGTTTTTCGTCTTTTTCTAATCCATCTGCGAAATCATTTGAGAAACATTTTTGCTCTAACACACACATCGCCTAGAATAAATCTGACTGACTTTTAGTGCCAAATTCCTACAGACTGGTTCTGTACCAGACATGAATCATAAAAAAGAATATGAAAGCCAAGATTAAAATTAGAAAACCAGTCTGTTTTCTCCTAACTAGCCAGACAGCTGCTATAAATAGAAACTGAGGTCAAAAGTTTTAAAGTAGAAACCAGCATGTTTCTTGGAAATAGGGCAGCTGTTATAAATAGAACATAATACTGTTAGGAAAGTGCATGCAAGTCTACGGACAAGTGAACTCTTATATCGTAGTTACATAGAAGCCATCTTTTCTAGAATATGGTCTGTGCGATTAGTGGGATGTCAATAAAAATAAGAAAACAAATTATAAAATTTTTTTTGGAGGGGGATACACCGAAAACGCGTAATCTGAATACATTTTTGTGTAAAGTGTAATTTAGTGATTACCCTGGTCTTAAACATGTGGCTGTTGAATTCATCTTGGAAACCATCCACCCTGGCCACTGACTTCAACTTGGAAATCTTCCTCCCCGTGATGTCATGTTACACCACCTTATTTCTCCCATAGGTAGGAAGACTTATACAGGCAAAATTATCTTAAATCTTTCCTTGCAAGCTTTATCTTGCTCACTGCCTGCCCAGTCCAAACAAGTTCTTAATGCTGAGGATCAAGCATGGTGCCCTTTTTTAGTTAAGGATGGCTCAGCTGAGATTCAAACCCATGATCTCTTGTATATGAGGCCAATGCTCAATCCACTAGACCACTGGACCCCCCTTTTTCTAGTTTAGTCATCTTTTTCTTAAAATGGTCAAATCCTAAGCAACACACACACACACACACACACACACACACACACACACACAGAGTGAAATATGGTGAATTCTAAGTAACACACACACACATAGTGAAATATGGTAAATTCTAAGTAACACACACACACATAGTGAAATACGGTAAATTCTAAGTAACACACACACACACACACACACAGTGAAATATGGTGAATTCTAAGTAACACACACACACACACACACAGTGAGATATGGTAAATTCTAAGTAACACACACACACACACACACACACACACACAGTGAAATATGGTGAATTCTAAGTAACACACACACACACACATAGTGAAATATGGTAAATTCTAAGTAACACACACACACACACACACACACACACACAGTGAAATATGGTAAATTCTAAGCAGCAGACATACACATGCACGGTATGTGTGTGTAAGCTTAAGTAAAATATTCAATGATAATGATTGTACATAGGGTCATTTTGCATAGCAGCAATGGTCTCAGGCCCTTGTTACCCACTGAATTTTCACATTATCTCATTTATGATACTTTCCACAATATCTGAATATTTGGTCAGCAGACAGGACAGCAGAAAGAATGAAAAACGACTCACTTATTTTTAATTATCAAAGACTGAAAAACGACTCACTTATTTTTAATTATCAAAGACTATTTCCATACATCCATACACGAAACACGAATTCTTTGTTTATAAAACATGTATCCCTGCACATCCCCATTTTGACCTCTACCCTGAATCTGAAGTCTCTTGCATGGCAGGTTTCTAACAGTGACAACTATATATATATATATATATATATATATATATATATATATATATATATGCAATCTGGGTATCTGCCTCTGGCTTTACATGCACAGTAAGTATATGCATAGTTACAGAGTGGTAACATCAATACATTTCATGAAATGACCTGGCCCTAAGTCCCTTGTGTGCAGTGGGGAGTGGAGTGTGGATACACCCTGTACCTATGTCAGTTGCATGTATAAATGTTCATGATCAGATAGTGTTATAAGGCAGGGATCCCAATATTTTCCAAACTGGATACAAGTCCCTTGGGGGGTAGGAATGGTATCTGCAGTCAATGTCAGCTGAACAAATAAATTTATATTTTATGCCCAGTAAGTGCATCTGTGCTTATAAGTTGGGTATTTCAATAGTTTCCACAAAGGAAATGACCCTGGGGGTGGGGAAGACCTCTGAGAACAATGCTGTTTGCATGTACTAATTTGTCTTTTCATGCTCAGTAAGTGTATATATAGTTGTAGTTTGGGTATCTCAATGGCTCTTATGTTCTGACCCAGTGAATAAGTTTCTGGGACCAGGAAAGGTCCTGTACCATCAAGCTTGGTTCCCAGTCTTACATGTAATGACACTTAGGTCAGTTATCAAATATACCAATTCTCAGACACATGAGACACAGAACTCTGGAGATATTTACACTTGTGTAAAACCACTCTTATCCCTGGCCTGCTTCCTAGGGTGTGATCAAGATTTCTTGGCAAAAACCACTACTGTTGGACTATCACAGACTCAATTTTCATACACCTACATTAAATGGCACAGGAGTACTTCAGCTGTAGAACTACTAACCCAATCTTCATATACCTACATTAAATGGCACAGGAGTAGTTCTGCTGTAGGACTATCACTGACCCAATTTTTATACACCTACATTAAATGGCATAGGAGTAGTTCAGCTGTAGAACTACAACTGACCCAATTTTCATACACCTACATTAACTGGCATAGGAGTAGTTCAGCTGTAGGACTACCACTGACCCAGTTTTCATACACCTACATTAAATGGCATAGGAGTAGTTCAGCTGTAGGACTATCACTGACCCAATCTTCATATGCCTACATTAAATGGCATAGGAGTAGTTCAGCTGTAGAACAAATGACCCAATTTTCATACACCTACATTAAATGGCATAGGAGTGGTTCAGCTGTAGGACTACCACTGACCCAATTTTCATACACCTAAATTAAATGGCATAGGAGTAGTTCAGCTGTAGGACTATCAATGACCCAGTCTTCATACACCTAGAGTAAATGGCATAGGAGTAGTATTATATACATACGTATCATGCAGTGTTGGCATAAACTGAGTTGAGAAAATCCTCAAATTATCAGTGTCTTTTAGGGAGAAAAACAATACTCTTTTCAAAAGAATTCAAGATATTATGAATGTTATTTCAATCCACAATTTTGCAAAAAGTTGGATGAAAAACTTTAGTTGTGAAATTCAAGAAATACAAAAAAAATATTACATAATCCAAATTTAAGGAAAAAAGGAGATGACAGTGAAACTGAAATCTGAACCTTAAAGAGGTAGGTGCTACAAACTACTAAAACATGTTCAACAACTGATATGACTTAAAAGTAAATCAATTTTAACATGCTTTTACCTGAAATCTTCAAGTGAGTGACATTGTCAGGGTTAAGGTCATTATGGCTCAGAAACTTCCCAATCCTCTTTATTGACACCTGACACTGTAAACATGTAGGCAACGTGTTGTTAATTAAATGAATACTGTCAATCAGAAATTTTATGAGGAACCAATTTACATGGTTTTCAGCATTGCCTTGAACCATGATTTTAAAGACCCAGTGAAAAATTAGCCATGTAAGATGATGATCCCACCCTTATCTTTCTTTGTTTTGTTTCTAGAGATTAACAAATCTACTAGTATTTGATAAAATAACATCAATACTTTAATCTGTTAATGAAATATGACATGTCTGTTTTTATTTAAAACCTTTAAAAGAAGAATTATAAAGCATTTTATATTGTTTTCAATCACACATATTGATAAGGTATCTGATAAGTCTAATTTCCACTCACTACCTTAAATTGAGATGTGAGATAAGTAAGGATAAAGAAACCAATTTTTCCTAGCAAAATATGTTTCTTCAAGAATAATTACCCAATCATAATACCTTAGAAGAACTACTACTACCTCACAAATCCAGCCCTCCCAAATACTACCTTTAGCTAAAGGGAGCGAAAAGTTGTCTGCCCATCCATGTGGCAGTCAGGCAGAGTGATCTCCCCTTATGTATAAGACTTGGTGGCAGAGTCTAAGAATATGTCGGTCACTACTGGAGTGGAAGGCATGCTTTCTATGGAAGTAATTGTGGGTAGGCCGGGAAGGTGTATGTGTAATATGATTGGGTAAGTATTCTTGAAGAAACATACTTTACTAGGAAAAATTGGTTCTTCTTCCAATATGTTACCCATTTATACCTTAGTAGAATAGGTAAGAGATGGAGGGAGGTACATCCCCTTACCCCAGAGATACCATCTCTATTCCCCTAAGGTATGTGAGACAGCTTCTAGGTAACCCAACTGGAGGGGACTCTATCTTTCAGGGCACAGCTTCAAAAGGGAAAAATCCCCTCCCCCATTCAAGTCCAGTGGAAGTCGTGATGCTGTCTCTTAAGAAGCTGTCAATCGATCTAGAAGGGTGACCTGTTCAGCTGCTGATTTAGGTCCTCCCAGACTAAAATGGGCCCTCTGGGATGACAGATCAGAGCTAAAAACCAGAGAATATCAACTCTAATCTCCATCCCACAGCCTGAATTATGTTGGATTGTGAACAGTTCCGGTCTGATGCTAGGCTGGTGGCAACTGCTCAAACCTCATGAGCCAAAGTGGGTAATAAGTTCATTGAGCTGGGGTTATTTTCCTATATGTTGAGCAAATAATCCCCTTACTCCAGGATGTGATAGTCTGTTCTGATAGATCCTCCTGTCCTTTTATGAGAAGTAGAAAGAGGTGTGATCTCCCTCGATGCAACAGTTCTGTTCTATTAAGGCACCACATGAAAGCCTGAACTGGGTCTTGTAGGTGGCCTTTAGTTGAGGTGTCCAGATGAGACAGGGTTAATGCCAAAAGTTTAGTTCCTGTGGAAGGGAGATGGTTCTAAGTGATGATAGAGGATGCCATCATGAATAAGACTGACCCATCTTGTCAGAACTTGCATGTAATTCAGGTCTGCTGAGAGGGCATGTATTTCGCTCATTCCACCTGCAGTTGCTAATGCCATGAGGGAGAATGTCTTGTAGGAAAAGAAGCACCACAGATGCCCATGAAATCAGTTCAAAAGGTATCTTATCCAGCCAGGTAAATACCCAACATAGGTTCCATCTTGGGCATAGGGTTAACGTTTTTGGCCGTGTATACACAAAGTTGGTGAGAAGGTAAGATAAGTCCTGGATTTGTCCACGATCCTTCTCCCATGATGATGAAAGATGCTGGCTATCATGGATTGTTAACCATTGATAGTACTCGTTGCTAACTCGCTCTCTTCAAAAAGCCAGAGAAGGAAATTAGCTAACTGAGATATGATGCTTGGATAGGCAAGATATGTTCGTTTACGCACTACTGGGTGAAGCTGTACCATCTGACTACAGTTGATGACACCACCACTTCAGAATGTCCCATGCCATGATGCAAAGATATGTGGACTGGGGTCTTCCTTGTTGTTAGAGATTAATCATCATTGTTGGATTCAGTTCCTCCTTGTTGCTTGAGTCAAGTAACCACTGTTGAGTTGTTGGATAGAATGAGAACTCCATTGCCAAACAAATATTCCTGCCATGGGTGAAGGTCTTTCACAATGGTCGTCCTATCCAGAATTATAGATATAAAGATGTCATTCCTGGGGAGAGCATGCACTGCTGGCATCCCGAAAGGATGGTAGTAGACAGGCTCCCCAGCCCTCCGTACTTGCATTGGTACAGACTATAATCTCTAGTGGGTGGACATGTAAATGTATACCTGCTGTGAGCCAAATTAGTTTGCTCCAAATTACACAGATGGTGCCTCAGTTGGGTGTCAACGGTGGGAGGATTGTCCAGTGAACAAACTTAAGAAATCCATCCCTGCAGAGAAAACAACAGCAATGCAGTAGAAGGCAACCTAGGACCATGAGGTCTGCTGCCGCACTGAGCAAGCCTAGTAGGCATAGGGATTCCTGTGCTGGTAGAATTTCATTGAAAGTAAGGTGCTACCATGGGTTGTTTCAATGTTCAATCCTGAGGGAGATGAAATATGTTGCGTGCGTATTGAACTCCATACCTAGATGAACAAATTGTGAGATGGTACTAGGTCAGATTTTTCCTTGTTGATGGGAAATCCAAATTGCAAACAAGGGTTATCATGTCTTTTTGGAGCCAACTCATTGATGTTGCTGCAGATGTCATCCGGGTAACTAGATGTCGCCATAGAAATGGTCTTGGCATGTGTCATTACTCGATTTCTCAGACAAGCAAAGACCCAGGGGCTGACATTGAGCCCCAATTGGGGTGGACTGAAATGGTATACAATGTTGTAAGCAAATCACAGGAACATCCTGGGAGCCTTGTGAATTCTCTCTTATGAAGGTATGAACCATCTAAGTCCACAGTGATAGCAAAGTCTCCCTCATGGATATCATTCAAAATGCGCTGTGGTGTTTCCAGTGGGAACCTAGGGGCGTGGATAAAGGCATTGAGGGTGTGTACGCTGATGACCAGACATAGAGAATCATTTGCTGTTGGGACCAAGAAAAGGTGTGGAATGAACCTCTTGGTGCTATATTCACTTGGTATGCCAAAAAACAGACTTTCGATGGGTGGAGCTTCAACAGGACAGCTTTCAGAGGTTCGTGTCCTATGACTGACCCTTGGGTCCAATGATTGCTTTCCTGTACTATCAGTAAATCAATGCTGTGGTTGGAAGGGAGGGAAATATGTCTCCTTCATGGCTTATTTGTGGGTGTCATCCATTGGGACGTTGAACAGAAGGTTAGAGGATAAAGGCTGTATTCTTAGCTTGGCCGTATAGTGGTCCTTCAGGTAAGTGCAGGCTAAGGGCACTGAGTTGCATTCTGCCAATTGGACTGGTAGCTGTGGTTACAGCAATGGCCAAAGAGTGTTGAGCAGTTCTGTTCAGTACTCGGGCCATTCTTGAGACTGACTCCCATGCATGCCCTGAGGTATTCAGAGTGGGAGAAGTTAAGCTATGTTCCATCAGATGGAAGACAGCCAGAGAGAACGAAAGTCTAACAACGAACAATAGAAAAGATAAATAAATGGCTGAATGTATGCATGTATGAATGAGCATGCAAAAGAACATTTGAATGGATACAAGTAGGAAGTAGGATGCTTTCTGTTGAAATTTCAAGATATCTCAACTTTCTTTGTCTTCGTCCATATTTTTTTGGCAGACCAGCATCAATACTGCAAGGATGTTTTTAACATTGTTGGTAAAAATCTGCTGAGCGGTTTCTAAAAAAAAAGCTGTCTCAATGTTTTTCTAATTTTATTAACAATGGCCATGCTTGATGTTGATCTGCATCATCTGTGGATATCTGAAAGGCATTCAGTCCTTAAAAAAAGAAAATTCAGGACATTGTTATATTACTCCATGATTTTACAACTAAATGATACAAAATTCTAAACTGCATCTATGGTTGTCTACTCCACACTGAAAATGCCTTCTCTGGTCTCAAATATGTTTTACTGGATTAACCCTGAGCAGTATCTGAGAAGTGTCAGAACACTTTCTGTTGAATTTGATCAAACTTCCACCAGGTGGCTTCTGTGAGTAAATTACTTGTTAGTAATAGCAGCTTTACTGGATGGTTAATCTGCATTGTTTACATAAACATAAAAGCCATCTATTGTAGGATATTTTCTGATCAATTTGGCCACATTCTGAAACGACATTTCTGAGAAGGCATATCTACTGTTAGTAATGGCAACCTTATTTGGAACATCATCACTGCATACATCTAAAAGTCCTTAGGTTTCTTTTTGTCAAATTTGTTCCTATTCAGCTGAGCAATTTTTGAGCAGTCATTTGGAGGTTTTACATTTTTAATAATGGTGGCCATATTTTGAAACAATTTAAAGTTTTGATACCAGCAAGCTTTCTGCCAAAAATTGGGTACTGTATCTACTCATTTATAAGTCAAATCAAACTGATAACAACAAAGCTCCTGATCAACCATAGCATAATGCACATGCAGATCAGGGTCTATGTTATCTGTTTTACTGAATACTCCTATCAAACTGCACAGTCTCAGATCTGCCCGCACATTATGCTACAGCAGATCAGGATCTTTGTTGTGTGCAGTTCGACTTGACTTACAAGTGAGTATAAACAATATACAGTCTTATACATTTACCACCAAAAGGGGGCACAACTCATGAACAAAAAATGCTTGGGTGCGTATGTTGAGTCCATGAGCAAAATATTACTATAAAACATGTGACCTTGACACTGGGTCAAAAGGTTAAGAGCACATCTGCCAAGTTTAAAAATGTCTGTGGAAAGATAAATGAAGTAGTCGTATATTTATGAAATTCAGGATGGATTAACAAACCTAAAGCTTCAGGTGTCTGCCCTTGCCATATTCATGGCAGCAACATAAAAACTGTCTCCTTATTTTAGTATGAATTACCAATATTTTGATTGTTCTATGATGTCATTTTTCCTTAACTGATACCTGAATATTCAGCTTTCATATTGACTAGTTGCTGAGTCTCACCTATACATGTATGAAACCACTATTTGTTAATCATGTGACTAAGAGATCTTCTATAATTTCTGATCCTTACTTTTCTCGTCTTGGTCTAGATGTCTCAGGTCATATCATGATAAAAATATTCACACTGATATGATGTACTTTAATGTTATTATGACATTAAACTCTAATTCAATATGTAAAGCATACGGATGATGATGATGTGATGCATGACATAAAATAATTACTTTTACTATATTCTTGGACAGCTAATGGGAAAGAACATAATCAATAAAGTACCTGACAATGAGATAATGAAACTGCAGACTTTTGGTTATTATTATTTATTTTCTGAGGCTCTAGCAATAATGTTACCCATAAACTGAGATGTCATCAACATGTCTCCATGCCAACCAGAGCATAGGTTCTACTAATCTCACCTGTACAATGATTGAGAGTGAGATTTCTGTCTTTCACTCAAGTAACAGAAATCTTGTTGATTGGCAATCCTAGGCCTAACTTTTCCTGTCTTGATCTGGTAGTCTTGTATCAGATGGTCATTACATAGTTTCACAATATCAGAATCTAGCATAATGCACTTTAATAATGTTATAATGCTTAAATCAGCATTTTCAAGTAAAACTGAATAAATATTTATTATGTCCTCTTAATTAACATCAGAGAAAATCTTAGAAAAGATTAAGAATGTCACCCACCCCCAACCAGAATTTTCTTTCTTGGCATAAGCCCCATCATTGATTCTATATATATTAACTGTGCAATGTATAAAATCACTTTATCTCACCTGTACAATGTATGAAAGCATCTGAGGCAGCAGATTGATGGGGAATCTTAGGATGTTGAAGAGAGACAGTGAGACAAATGCTTTCTGCGCATCTAGGTAGTGTGATTCTGAGGAAAGGATATATGTAGCGAATGTTGCCAGTGTAACCTGTAACAAAACAAGGATTCAGTGGAAAACCATATCTTGCTGAGGAACTATGTCATCATGCACACTCTCTTAAAGCAAGACTCAAACAAACATGTGGGCCGAGTGGGCCTGAAATCACTCACCTGACTAATATTGACCTAACAGCCAAATGTATAAACATTTAACAAAGTAATTGGTGACAACAGAATGGTTTCTGTCAAGTATAGTCAAATTTTGTGCAGCATATTTTGGAGACGAGAAAGGAGTTTAATGGTTTTTCTACTTTAAGTAAAAGGGCCTGAATTTGATGGTAGATTGGCATCAAATCTAAATAATAATCTCAGCTCTGAAATTCTGATACATTTAGCTAATTCTGTTGAAAGTTTTTGAAAGGAAACAGTTTTAAAGGTTTCTAGCTTAAGTAATAGAGGTAATATTTGATGGTATTCTTGTATCATTGGTATAAATCTGAAAATCTGGAACCTTTATGTTACCTCTGGTAGAATTGTACATAGCAGTTTTGAAGAAGAAATCATTAAAAAAATTTTTAGTCTAAGTTGCAGTGGTTATCGTTTAAATAAATCAGAAAAATCTCCATACCAGAACATGTTTTGCTAAACTTGGCTGAAATTGGTCTAGATGAACAGACAACAGAAAATACACCCTGATGCTAAGCATGCTGTAAGCTTATCTGGCCAATTTTTATCCCAATATAACCCTAAGTACTATTTATTTTTTAGCTTTAAACGTAAATTTAAATGCATTGTGAAAAGTTACACTGAAGATGGTTGCAAAATCTGCTGCACAGCCTTAAAATGACACTGTTATATCATGTATTACCTTTGTGTACCATAACACTAGGAAAACTAGGAAAAACTGGATGTAAAGTCAGGCAAATGCAACTTTTTCCTCTTATTGAATAATTAAAAATAATTTTTTTTTTACCTTTTTTTTATAAAGTCCACAAAAGGTAAGTTCACAAAAATATCACAAGATGTTTGCGATGAGCCGTTAACTGTCTATAGAGACTGTTTTGTGATTTGTTATGGGCAATCAACAAACTAGATTGTTTTGTGATTTATGATTTACCATTAACTGACTACAGAGACTGTTTTGTGATTTGTAATGAGCCATTAACTGACTATAGAGACTGTTTTGTGATTTGTAATGAGCTTAACTGACTATAGAGAATGTTTTGTGATTTGTAATGAGCCATTAACTGACCATAGAGACTGTTTTGTGATTTGTGATGAGCCATTAACTGACCATAGAGACTGTTTTGTGATTTGTAATGAGCCTAACTGACTATAGAGACTGTTTTGTGATTTGTGATGAGCCATTAACTGACCAGAGACTGTTTTGTGATTTGTGATGAGCCACTAACTGACCAGAGACTGTTTTGTGATTTGTGATGAGCCATTAACTGACAATAGAGACTGTTTTGTGATTTGTAATGAGCCTAACTGACTATAGAGACTGTTTTGTGATTTGTAACGAGCCATTAACTGACCAGAGACTGTTTTGTGCTTTGTGATGAGCCATTAACTGATCAGAGACTGTTTTGTGATTTGTGTTGAGCCATTAACTGACCAGAGACTGTTTTGTGATTTGTGATGAGCCATTAACTGACAATAGAGACTGTTTTGTGATTTGTAACAAGCCATTAACTGATCAGAGACTGTTTTGTGATTTGTGATGAGCCATTAACTGACCAGAGACTGTTCTGTGATTTGTAATGGGCAATTAACAAACTAGATTGTTTTGTGATTTATGATTTACCATTAACTGACCATAGAGACTGTTTTGTGATTTGTAATGAGCCATTAACTGACCATAGAGACTGTTTTGTGATTTGTAATGAGCCATTAACTGATCAGAGACTGTTTTGTGATTTGTGATGAGCCATTAACTGACCAGAGACTGTTTTGTGATTTGTAATGGGCAATTAACAAACTAGATTATTTTGTGATTTATGATTTACCATTAAGTGACTACAGAGACTGTTTTGTGATTTGTAAGGAGCCATTAACTGACCAGAGACTGTTTTGTGATTTGTAATGAGCCATTAACTGACCATAGAGACTGTTTTGTGATTTGTAATATGCCAATGACTGACCAGAGACTGTTTCATGATTTGTAATGAGCCATTAATTGACCATAGGGACTGTTTCATGATTTGTAATGAGCCATTAACTGACCATAGAGACTGTTTCATGATTTATATTGAGCCATTAAATTACTATAGAGACTGTTTTGTGATTTGTGATAAGCCATTAACTGACCATAGAGACTGTTTTGTGATTTGTAATGAGCCATTAACTGACCATAGAGACTGTTTTGTGATTTGTGATGAGCCATTAACTGACCATAGAGACTGTTTTGTGATTTGTGATGAGCCATTAACTGACAATAGAGACTGTTTTGCGATTTGTGATGAGCCATTAACTGACTATAGAGACTGTTTTGTGATTTGTAATGAGCCATTAACTGACCATAGAGACTGTTTTGTGATTTGTAATGAGCCATTAACTGACCATCGAGACTGTTTTGTGATTTGTGATGAGCTATTAACTGACCAGAGACTGTTTTGTGATTTGTGATGAGCCATTAACTGATCAGAGACTGTTTTGCGATTTGTGATGAGCCATTAACTGACCAGAGACTGTTTTGTGATTTGTGATGAGCCATTAACTGACCATAGAGACTGTTTTGTGATTTTTAATGAGCCATTAACTAACCACAGAGACTGTTTTGTAATCTGTAATGAGCCACTAACTAACCATTGAGACTGTTTTGTGATTTGTGATGAGCCATTAACTGACCATAGAGACTGTTTTGTGATTTGTAATGAGCCATTAACTGACCAGAGACTGTTTTGTGATTTGTAATGGGCAATTAACTGACCATAGAGACTGTTTTGTAATTTGTGATGAGCCACTAAGTGACCATAGAGACTGTTTTGTGACTTGTGATGAGCCACTAACTGACCATAGAAATTGTTTCATGATTTATAATGAGCCATTAACTGACCAGAGACTGTTTTGTGATTTGTGATGAGCCATTAACTGACCATAGACTGTTTTGTGATTTGTAATGAGCCATTAACTGACCATAGAGACTGTTTTGTAATTTGTGAGCCACTAACTGACCATAGAGACTGTTTTGTGATTTGTAATGGGCAATTAACTGACCATAGAGACTGTTTTGTAATTTGTGATGAGCCACTAACTGACCATAGAGACTGTTTTGTGACTTGTGATGAGCCATTAACTGAACATAGAGATTGTTTCATGATTTGTAATGAGCCATTAACTGACCAGAGACTGTTTTGTGATTTGTGATGAGCCATTAACTGACCATAGACTGTTTTGTGATTTGTAATGAGCCATTAACTGACCATAGAGACTGTTTTGTAATTTGTGAGCCACTAACTGACCATAGAGACTGTTTTGTGATTTGTAATGGGCAATTAACTGACCATAGAGACTGTTTTGTAATTTGTGATGAGCCACTAACTGACCATAGAGACTGTTTTGTGACTTGTGATGAGCCATTAACTGAACATAGAGATTGTTTCATGATTTGTAATGAGCCATTAACTGACCAGAGACTGTTTTGTGATTTGTGATGAGCCATTAACTGACCATAGACTGTTTTGTGATTTGTAATGAGCCATTAACTGACCATAGAGACTGTTTTGTAATTTGTGAGCCACTAACTGACCATAGAGACTGTTTTGTGATTTGTAATGGGCAATTAACTGACCATAGAGACTGTTTTGTAATTTGTGATGACCCACTAACTGACCATAGAGACTGTTTCATGATTTGTAATGAGCCATTAACTGACCAGAGACTGTTTCGTGATTTGTGATGAGCCATTAACTGACCAGAGACTGTTTTGTGATTTGTGATGAGCCATTAACTGACCAGAGACTGTTTTGTGATTTGTGATGAGCCATTAACTGACCATAGAGACTGTTTTGTGATTTGAAATGAGCCATTAACTGACCATAGAGACTGCTTTGTGGTTTGTAATGAGCCATTAACTGACCATAGAGACTGTTTTGTAATTTGTGTTGAGCCACTAACTGACCATAGAGACTGTTTTGTGATTTGTGATGAGCCACTAACTGACCATAGAGACTGTTTCATGATTTGTAATGAGCCATTAACTGACCAGAGACTGTTTTGTGATTTGTGATGAGCCACTAACTGACCATAGAGACTGTTTCATGATTTGTAATGAGCCATTAACTGACCAGAGACTGTTTTGTGATTTGTAATGGGCAATTAACTGACCATAGAGACTGTTTTGTGATTTGTGATGAGCCATTAACTGACCAGAGACTGTTTTGTGATTTGTAATGAGCCATTAACTGACCATAGAGACTGTTTTGTAATTTGTGATGAGCCACTAACTGACCATAGAGACTGTTCTGTGATTTGTGATGAGCCACTAACTGACCATAGAGACTGTTTTGTGATTTGTAATAAGCCACTAACTGACCAGAGACTGTTTTGTGATTTGTGATGAACCATTAACTGACCAGAGACTGTTTTGTGATTTATGAGCCACTAACTGACCATAGAGACTGTTTCATGATTTGTAATGAGCCATTAACTGACCAGAGACTGTTTTGTGATTTGTAATGAGCCATTAACTGACCATAGAGACTGTTTTGTGATTTGTGATGAGCCATTAAGTGACCATAGACTGTTTTGTGATTTGTAATATGGGCCATTAAATGACTAAGGAGACTTTTGTGATTTGTGATGAGCCATTAACTGACCATAGAGACTGTTTTTTGATTTGTAATGAGCCATTAACTGACCATACAGACTGTTTTGTGATTTGTAATGAGCCATTAACTGACCATACAGACTGTTTTGTGATTTGTGATGGGCCATTAACTGACAATAGAGACTGTTTTGTGATTTGTAATGAGCCATTAACTGACAATAGAGACTGTTTTGGAGTTCTAATAAGGTATCAATAACAATATCAGAAAAAAATTCACATATATGATGTTTCTCTCATAACAGCAATGTATGATATCAATGATCACTGAAAATTCATAAAAAATCAACTGAGGTTGAAAACCACGGAGTCCTCTTATGAAATGCACAAAGATAAAGGTATGTTTGTTGGTTATTTTTTTCAACATGACATAATTATGAGTATTTTGGTTTTCTGTAACAGAAAGCTTGTATGGCTGATTTATGACTGGTCATAAATCACTAATTTAAGATTTCCAAAAGTCTTGAATACTTTATTTTTTCCTCAAAGTATTGCTATTGCATTAATTTTAAAAAGTTGTTGTTGTTGTTGTTGTGGGGCTTAACGCCATTTTTCAGGACACGATAGGCTATACATGGCGGCCAGTATTAACGGTGGAGGAAGAAACCGGGAAATCCCCAGAAAGAACCACCGACCCACGAGAAGCTACTGGCAAGCTTTCTCACATATACACATTCGCCGAATCCTAGACTAGAACCCACGCAGACAAAGGTGAGATGGCAGTGATCCGTAACGGAGAGCGCTTTAGACCACTCGGCCACTCAGGGCCCCCTAATTTTAAAAAGCAGTTTTCTTTTATTCACCTAATGAAAGAAAGAAGTTGTATATTATGTCATTTTCATTGCAATCTCTCCCAGTGTTAATAACACTGTAATATACCTTGGTAAGGAATGATCATATCATTTTATGCCCAATCTCTATAAGTGTTCATAACACTGTAAAATACCTAGGTAAGGAATGATCACATCATACAGAGCTGTGCAATAAGTTTTGATTTTACATAATGCAGACTACTTTAAAATTTGAATATTTCACAGATGATTATCCTTGTAACTGGAGTCCAGGATGGAGGTATGTGATATCACTTGACCTTGGTTAAGTTTCAGGTCACATTTCCATGAAAAAAATCTGAAATTATCTTTTTCAAATTTAGATTTTTAAATAACCTTCTTTTTATCTAATTGAAAAAAAATACTTTCTGCAACTATCAAAGATTGGAATGCTGTCAAAATATCTTGAATTGTCCAAAACAGATTAACAATTTTCCTCAAATCTGGTCAAATGCGCAAACAGTACAAGTTGTACAAGCAACAATGGAACATAAATTTTAAACCCACCAAAAATGGAGCAGTTGTCCAGAAAACGGAGGTAACAGCACTCAGATAAGCTGTCTTTTTCAAGTTGGCCAATTCTTGTGCTCGAATTTCCAGAACCTTCTTTTGAAAGGATAGTTCCCAGGCATACAGTTTTAGCACCTGAAAAGGAAGGTAATAAAAAATTACAAAATAAGCTATAACAAGAGGCCCAAGTAAGCATAAAATCACTCACGTGTAACTGCTTAATGACTCTTAATTATCTGGTTGTTAGGGCAATCCCCATCATATCTTCTAACCAGGCAATCCCCATTATATCTGGTTGTTAGGGCAATCCCCATTATATTGGGTTGTTAGGGCAATCTCCATTATATTGGGTTGTTAGGGAAATCCCCTTTATACTGGGTTACCAGGGAATCCCCATTGTATCTGGTTGCTAGGGCAATCCTCATGATATCTGGTTACTACTGGTAAAGTGTTTCCCTTTCTAACTTTGTGTTTACTGGATTAATTTAAAAGGTTTATCTATATTTTTAGCAATAACAGTGCTCTTTGATGTCAAAATGATTTCGTGAAAAATGAAAGTTTTTCATGTCTCATCACTGATAAACTTGGTCTTTAGTGGTCAAGGTTTTCATGCTTCATCATTGACAAACTTGGTGTTCAGTGGTCAAGGTTTTTGTTATGAAGCTGCATAAAAATTTATCTGTAAGTAATGGTAGCCATAGTTGTTGGTGTGTTCACAGTACTCACAACACAAGGAAAAAGTGGACACTACAATGATATCTACCTAAACAGCAAACTTAAAGATCAAAAGATCTGGATTTACCTAGCATAATGCTTTCTGGTATTTAAAGCTTTGTCAGTTGCCTAATAATGGCAGCCATACTAGATGGTGGATCAGTCTCATTTTCTACTAACCTGAAATACCTCATGCCATAATGCTTTCCTTGAAATCTGGTGGACTTTTGTTATCTGGTTTTTGAAAGGATGTTTCAAGGTTTTTATATATTTACCAGCAAAACCATACTGAATTGTGGATCAGCACCATTTGTAAAATACTGAGAGGCCTACCTGCCATGATGATTTCTGTCAAACTCTGTTAAACAGTTGTTGAAGAAACGTCAGCTACATTTTTTTCTTTTTAGTCATGGTGGATATGTTTGATGACAGATTGATATTATTTGTATAAAATTTGAAAGGTCATTAGGTTACATTGTTTTCTTTGATATTTTGGTCAAATTCTGGTAGTAGTGTCTGAAAAGAAGTCATTTTGATAGTTTAGTAATGGGGTGACTAGATGATGGATTGGTGTTAATGGTGAAAAATTTCAAATGCCAGAATGCTTGCTGTTAAATTAGCAGGTTTTTTTAAAAGAAGTGATAGCCATATTTGATGGCAGATTGGTATCATTTGCACAAATAGGAATTTTATGCAGAGATGTTTTTTTGTAAAATCTGCTCAAATTATGTTCAGCACTTTAAGAGAAAATGTTGTTTGAAAGTGCTAATTTTTTCAGTAGTTTTTGTTGTTGTGGGTTTAATGCCTTTCTTCAGCATATGATGCCTACATATGGTGGCCAGTATAACTGGTAGAGACAGAATTTGGTCAAAGGTTGTTTTATAGTCAGTGATGGCCAAATTCAAATAAAAATCAGCATCATTTGTATAAAAATAAAAGGCCTTGATGCCTGTAAACTCTGTCAAAGTAAGATGAATTCCTTTAAGCAATAATTTTTAAGAATGTGTTAAAAGTTTATATATATATATATATATATATATATATATATATATATATATATAATTTGTACATTGACACTGGATATATTTCATTATGTATTACCAAAAACATAATATTTTAACGAGTGGCAAAGCCATGAGTTAAAATGTACAGTTTTTGGTACCACAAAATGAAATATATCCAGTATTAAAATAGGAAAAAGAAAATTCTCTTTTTATTGTATACCAAACTTGCTCCAGAATTGAAGTTTAGAAGATTAAACTCACTATTCAGCACAACAAGCTCACCCCAACCCCCTTTTACTTTACTTTCATATCCTGATTACATGCATCACAGCTGGTTTGTTGACGCTGTCAAGGAAGAAAAGGGAAATAGCTTCACAATGACAAAAACAGCGTCGAGTCAAATTTCTTTTATCAAAGGTTAATTTCCATGTCTGATATAAGGCAGTTTCTATTTATTTCTTCTAGCTCACAAGTACTCATTTTTGTTGTTGTAGGTACAACTTTTGTAGGCACACACAATCTAGTATTGCATGGCATGACGGATAATCTTATATTTTCACATGTGAATATATAACGATATAATTTTTACAAGTCAAAATATAAAAATATATGTTTCATGTGTTAAAATAGAGGAATGAAAAAAAACATATGACAATCATTTTGACAATAATTCTACATATTTCATACTGAAACATATAATAAATATATATACACACAGTGAAACTCCTCAAAGATAAATGTATACTGGACCCCCCTCAACACCAAAATATTTTTGAAGTAATTTTCCATATTTAATATCTTCATTTTTCCGCATAAACCAAAACCACGCAACTCCAAATACCGAAACAAATTTTGATCTCAAATTTCAATTCTGCACTTAGTAAAACCCCATAAAACCAAAACTCACTTCAAACATGGAAATTTATTCTAGCTGCTAAATTCCTGACACTGGAACAAATTAATTATGGTTAGTAAGTACTGTAGTAGGCTTATCTGTTAGACAAACATTCAGAATACATCCCAAGTTTAAGAAAGGTTAACCCAGTACTTGACATGCATGCCAAGAAAAATTAAGGCTGACAATAGGTAAACATGCATGCCAACCCCTGGTTAGGAAAAAGTGTAATCCAAGTGGACAAAAAGAGTAATCCGAGCAGAAAAAAGTAATCCACATATAACATAATAAAATTCAATCAGCATATGTACAAAATGATTTATTTACCCCTCTGGTCTTTTAACATCAATTACTGCTTTGTGTTTTTATATATAGCACCTTGAGCTTTAAAAAGCTACAGTCTCTCATACTGCATTTCAAAACACTTTGTACCAGCTGAGACTATGAACGTTTTGCACACCAGTAGGGCACTAAGTGCATGGTTACAGAGCTTGGATCTGAATTCAGTTTTATTTTTGTTAACAATACTGAACAATCTCTCACAGTCAGCATTAGAATGGTAGAGAACCGAAATTCCTTTCATAACCTGACAAAGAAGAAGAAATTTATATCTTCCAGTTATTGGGTCTTTTAGCTGGGAAATAAGGTGCCATTACACGTCAACTCTGTCTGCATGAAGTACACTGTCAGGTAGAATGCCAACTTGACACTTCAGGAGTTCTCCTTCTAATTTATCGGCAGCCTTTCCTGCAGCAAGGTGCATCATATGACAGGGACAACCTGATATGTACACTGATGGAGACATTTTTCAAAATAAAGAATGCAACTCCTTTACGAATTCCAGTCATCACAAAGCATTATTAAGCAAATAAAAAATGTTTTCTCCAGTGGAATCTGCTGTTAATTATAGTAATGAAAGAAGAGCACTCTGACTTTGCCCTTTTCATTGTCAAAGTCTCTTACACAGGCCTGGTACAACTTTTTGTCATCATAATCACTGCTCCTGTCTGTTGCAATACTAAACAGCCCAAATTTTCATGGCTTCTGCAATTTTAAGTGAATTATCTTCTGCTAAACACCTAACAATATTTGATGATTTTGTTCTTGCACATGCATATTTTCTGCAATCAGAATTTTGGAATCAGGAAACATCCATTCTATTAAGAACTCGGTAAATAACGCCTCTGCATTTATAAAATTTGTGTCCACAATTTAGTTCTGCTGTAAAAAAGAAGTTACCTTAGTATTTCAGTTAGTAAAACGAGCTAATTCAAGGTTTCTTTGTTTTACCATGATGACCAATATTGAAGTCCTTTACACACAGCCTGCAATGGGCGTGAAGCTGCCCTAGAATGGAACACTGTATTGTGTAATTCATGTATTCATCTTTGAATCGTCTTTTTGTCTTTTTCTAATCCATCTGTGAAATTATCTGAAAAACATTTTTGCTCTAACACATGCACTGACTAGAATAAATCTGGCTTGACTTTTAGTGCCAAATACCTACAGACCAGTTCTGTACCAGATATGAATTAGAACAAAGAATCTGCAAGCAAAGATTAAAAGTCAGAAAACCAGTCTGTTTTATCCTAACAAGGCAATACAGCTGCTATAAACAGAAACTGAGGTCAAAAGTATGAAAGTAGAAACCAGCATGTTTCTTGGAAATAGGGCAGCTGCTATAAATAGAACACAATACTGTTAGGAATGTACATGCAAGTCTACGTACAAGTGTACTCTTATGTTGTAGTTATGTAGAAGCCTCTTTTCTAGAATACAGTCTGAAAGATTAAGGGGATGTTAATAAAAATAAGAAAATAAATTATTAATTTTTTTGGGAGGGGGATACACCAAAAAAGTGTAATCCAAATACATTTATGTGTAAGGCGTAATTTAGTGAAAAAAAGTGTAATGATTATGCCAAAAGCATAATGGTTGGCATGTATGGATAAAGATGTCAAAATTTTAGAAAATTTCTACTGGGTACCTGTCTATCCTGATCACTTACCAATGTACCTGATCAACGGGAAATTGTATTAAATGTATACAAACCTGAAGTCAACATTTTTTGTTAATTCACAGTATCCTATAAATATCACTACCTAATGCCATCTGGTAAAGTCCAAGAAGTCATTCTCATTTTCTGATAAAGTTCTGAAATCCTCCATCATTATCTATTCAATTGTCATGGTCGGCTCATCATGAATATTGTCAGACTCCCTTGCCTTGGCCTCACTGTCATATGTAGATGCTTGTTTAGAGACTGAGCCTGAGCTTTGTATGTAACATTTTGATCATACAGTTTGTGAAATCTATTCAAGTCTGTAATGAACACATGTCAGTTGTGTTGCAAGATCAAATAACCACCCTGTTACTTGCCACTGTACCAAACTTGCAGGTCAGTCAAAGAGTTGTCACATGGGAAAACCAACTATGAGATTAAGATCAGTTATTTACTACAAGAGGCCGACCTCTGCTTGGCACTGAAAATGTACATGTATCTCAATCAAAAGGATTGTCATCTTGAAAACAAGAGAGTACTGCCTTACAAGCACTGGCAGAAAAAAACTTGCATTCGATAAACAGGTACCCTACGTCTAATTTTATTACCAGGGTTATTATCAACAAGAGTTATCAGAATAACTGTTGGCATCTTTAACAATAGGCTAATCTGAAGTCTTTGTACCAAAAAAGAGACAGCTTTTAAGATGAATTATTCATAACTGCAAGCCATTTAGGATTGTTTATCTGTTTATTATTTAACTGTGACTGATGCTATTCATTTATATACAGGATCAATACTACATGTTTTGTTTGTAAATTTTAATCAAATATCAGGGCCTTATTAACCAGGCATGTGGTCTTACTTTTGATGCTTTGCCAACAGAGACTGAAAATACAGTATTCTAAATGCCTGATCCACTCAATTGTTTTCAAAGAAGAAACATCATTGTAAAGATGTATTTAAGTAACTATGACATCATTATCATTTATCTTTGCTCACATGTCAGTGTCAAAATAACCAGCTTTGCATCAAAGGATTGAAAAATCCTTACAGAAAAAAAATTAGTCTCATCAGTGAATATAAATCTGTGCCAAAACCTGAACAGACTAGGGGAGATAATCTGCATAGGAACATCAATTGCTTCACATATTCTAAACAAAATTGAATTCTACAAAAATAAATCTGAAAACAATAATGATGCAAACAAGAATCATTTGAACTATTCCTGCAAATCTGACAAACTAAATGATCCTGTGTGACAATTGTTTAGACAAGCTAGGACGAAAAATTTACATTCTCTGGCTCTACAATATATAATCTCTGTTTTTGTCACACAAGAGCTTAGAAAAAAAAGAACAATTTTTTTAATATCTATGAAAACCTCAGTAAACCAAAAACCTCTCAAAATGAAAATATTGGGAGCTCTCATAGGCTGATCAAATCCCTTAGCCTGACAGCTGGGACTATACATTTTCAAACTCAGACAAGAAAATTTTCCCATGCACTAGTCCAGGACAAGTGCCTTCTCCTTAAATAAGTCAGGCAATCACTAATTTTCATTGTTTAATCTCTTTATCTACGTTTATCAGGCCATTCATGCCATCTGGGCATACTAAATGCATGAATCTACCTCCATTTATTCATTCACATCCTGTAGTATTCCAGTTCAGTGGTCACTGACAAGTGTCGCATGTACCCGAGTTCTATTACTGCTTGACTGAATCTTGAGCTAAGTGACCAAATTGTCAGCCAATCAAAACACTCCAAACAAGGAAATCCAGCACATTTAATTAGCAGTGCTTTAAAAGACCTTATTAAATTGCATTTACTGAAAACATATGATCACCCTTTTGATTTAAATCCGTCAAGTGAATATAATGAAATCAAATGAAAGCCACTTTATCAAAAAAATAAGTGTCTGTTTCCTTTGTGAACTGATTACTAGATGGCAATAATGAGTCTTTAATTTCTTCATCTGGTTATATCAAGGTTCAACTTCAATGTCTGGTAATGCATTTTAAAAAGAAAAATGCTAAAAATCTTCATTAAAATCCATTGGATGGCAAAATATAGGCTTAATCAGACAAAGTCTTTGTTGCTCTCAATACTTAAACTGGGGTTTGAAGGCAATGCAAGGGTCATTACTGTTCACCTTTGCACTCACTAGAGACTGGATGGTACTGTTGTTCAAACTTCCCTGCTGGATTCTCTGAGCATATCATGGTTAGAATTGAGTTGTTCTTGATGATCAATGTTAGCATTCTGAAAACTTTATCTGATATAGTCTGACCATTAGATATGCTTGTCTCTATAGAAAGATGAATATACACCACTTTTGGGACCAGTTATTTCATCTGGGGATGGGAAAGGGGTACAAAATATTTTAAAGCTTAATGGGTGGTTTACAGATAATACAGTAGTAATAAATTCTTCTGTCCATTATCGGTGTTAATACTTTATCAGCACAAATTGACTTGCAAAAATGAGTGTGTGCTTATTGCTGTCTTTCAATCAATCCATTTCATGTCCAAGCTCATCCAGAAAAGCAAGGGTCAATTAACAGTCAGTATTTTATGAAGCCTAAGATAATGAATAATAATCAAGAGAACTAATCTGAATGTTCAGTTCAGTGTGTCAAATAAGTTCTGGTTTGTCCCAACGTAACACACAGGTGCTGATACTATTTTGACAGACACTGTATACAAAAGAAAGACTTATTTCGATATGTTGCTTGCAGTATGAGCAAACAATTAAAAGCTCCCCCTTGCATGCTGTGTTTCACAAAGTAAAGCTCCATCAACCAGGAGTTCTGAAATGTATTTTTTGCTGGGCTTTACTTGCGTCACTGATAGCTTATTGCTTCCCGACTCAGGCAAAACTGAATCACACCTGAACACTACTGCTGATAATCTTTAATACTGATGGCTTGAACATTCTCATTTATGGCAATAATGTGTAATAACTTCTCTTCTTTGACATGCATCAAGTATCTCTTTGATTTGCCAATAACTTAAAATGCAAATTAGCATAATGGACTTCCCCACAACAGTCTTCAAAGGACTTAACTTACCACCCAATTATGTATGTGTGTGTGATTTGGATTTTTAATGTAGCTTTAGCAATTTTTCAGTCATGTTGCTATCATGCCAGCAGTGTGGCAGTTTATAGTTATGTCTAGCACTGAGGCATCATGCCGCAGACATGTGGCATCATGTGCTACCAAGTCACATTATCCTGACACCAGACTGATTAGTCCTAACACACTAACCTCTTAATGCTGAGTGCCTAGAAAGGCAGCAGTTAGTACTATTTCTTAAGTCTTTGGTATGACTCAGCCGGGGTTCAAACCCTCAACCTCCCACATCTGAGGTGGATGCTCTAACCACTAGGCCACCAGAGCGGTTAGCCAATTAATACATGAAATGGTGTGGGTTTTTTTTATACCTGTCCTCCTTCCCTTTTAATTTCCTCTATGACAATTGGCTGTATAAACTGCCTCAAGAATAGTTTTACACAATGTATCAATATATTAAGAGCACATATTGAGTGGTGCTTTCTTTAAGTCTTTTTTCATGAAGAATACTGAAAATTGTGTTTTTCAAAACACGATCATCTCAGTGGGGTTTGGGATGAAAAAGAAATCACATTTTTAATGTGACATACTGTCTTATGGCAGGTATGCCTGCACTGGTTGTTTAACATGTACATTACAAATAGATCTCACTGTTATTACTTCTATTACAGGTAACACAGATATAATAATGCTCCCAATTCTAAATGTCAATTGGTGTATTATGTGCCTTCAGATGTACAATGCACATGCCATTGAAATGACACAGATTATTCACTAACTACTCATTGTCTTGATTTGCAGGTAATGGTATACCCTGTCTATCATACTATTTAGTGTTCACAAACTTCATTTTATCATTGTTGATGTACAGTTTTTGTTGTCTTACCTTTATTCCATTAAGTACTTCATTCATTAGTTTTATCCTTGAGTCTTTCAGTCGCATCTGTTGCACCTGCAGCTTCCTCTGTTTCATTGCTAAGACTCCATTTACTGGTATGAGTAGAATTAAAACACCAAGTCCTGCAAATACTGAAGGACCCAAAGAGTAGTACAAGAGTGTGATAGCCAGTGCAATTTGTAAAGGGGAGGACCACACCATCCAAAGATATCCAACAACCATCTGGACTCTCTCGCAATCTACAGACATGAGGTTCACAATTTCTCCCACTGTAGAGCTCTTCCTGGCTTCGTTATTCATCGTTATGGCCTGCAATATATTGACAGGAGATTTTAGTCAAGGTGATCCAAGAGTACATAATAGCAACTAAGAGATTTGTTAATCATTGTTTAAATATTCACACTAACCTGATTTATCTCTAGCATGTACTCTCTTACTATATATACCACCTGAGCTGAAGTTAATATTTATCTGCCACGACCTCCATTATGACCAAAATGTTGTCAATTAAGTATTCACACACAGACCCCATTTTTCTAGAGTCCGCATGTTATTTGTCTAGAAAGTCAAAAAGTGTAACATTGAGCCTAACCTGAAAAGCACATCAACAATGTGCCTAGCTGAAAAACACTTCAACATTGTGCCTATTGTTAACAACTTTAACACTGAGCCAAATGTAAATAACTTTAACACTGTCCTTAACCTAAAACACTTTATCGTTAAGCCTAATCTATCACTGAGTTAAATCTAAAATCTTTTATCATTAAGCCTAATCTATCACTGAGTTAAATCTAAAATCTTTTAACAGCCTAACCTATAAAACTGTAACAGTCCCTAATATTAAAAAATTATCACTAAGTCTAATCTAAAAAACAAATGTGCCTAATAAAAAAAACTTTAAAACTGTGACTCTGTGTGTGTGTGTGTGTGTGTGTGTGTGTGTGTGTGTGTGTGTGTGTGTGTGTGTGTGTGTGTGTGTGTGTTTGATTTGGATTTTGAACGTAGTTTTAACAATTTTTGAGTCATATCACGATGATGTCTGCAGTGTGGCAGTTTATAGTGATGTCCAGCACTGGGGCATCATACAACATTATCCTGACACCAGGCCAACCAGTCCTAACACTAACCTCTTAATGCTGAGCGCCTAGCGAGGCAGCTGTTAGTACTATTTTTATAAGTCTCTGGTATGAACACCATACTTAATAGAAAAACTTTTAACACTGTGCCTAATCTAAAAAACTTTCAACACTGTTCCTAATCTAAAATACTTTAGTATTGACCTTAAATATTGGGAGTGGATGGACACACACTGATGCAAAAGTGATTAATGTGACTTGCTTGTACAAAGCCAGTCTCAGAAAAAGATGTCACCCAAGGAATAAATGGAACCACTGTAGTTTAAAATGTCTGAAGTTTCAATTCATGTCCTGCTTATTAATTGACTTGAGTTAAATGGCATGTCAAACATAAAGGGTCATATTTTGCCATGGCAACTAGAGTAATGCCTTTTTTCCAAAGACACACCATGACAGCTGACCCTGTCTGGTCTGGGCAGAATCATTTATAACCTGAAGTATACAGTACTTAAAACTGTGGTGGTGAATAAGTCTACAAGTGTAAAGAAAAAAAAACAATAGGTTTTAGGAAATCAGACAAAGTTATATAAAACTATGAAAATTTGCTACAATGGCATTAACATCTAATTGGGTCATCTAAAATGTACATACATTCATAAAAGGTTTAATTTTTATAACTCATGTGATTTTTGCTTTGTCATAAAAAGTAGCAACTTTTAAAGATTTGTGTCACAAAAGTCAAGCTCAAAAAGTTGAAAAATATGCAAAAGAATTTGCTGAAATTTGTTGTAATGGCAAGAACATCTAATCAGGTCATCTGCATATGAAATGAAGCCAACCAAACTTCTTTTGCCTATCTCAAGTGGTTTTCATTAAGTCATGCAAAAATGATTCTGTCAAAAAGTCTAAAGTAAAAATAAAGTTCAAGAAAATTTGTTTAAAAAAAACTGAAAACAAAATTACACGAAGTGCTTACAAATCTAAACAGAATCATATTAAGATGCCAAACAAAATCAACCATATAAAATGAAGATGCCTAACAAAATCAACCATATAAAATGAAGATGTCTAACAAATCAACCATATATGAAGATGTCTAACAAACCAACCACATTATATGAAAGTGCCAAATACATCAACCAAATATCAAAATGCCTAACAAACCAACCACATTATATGAAGGTGCCTAATACATCAACCAAATATCAAAATGCCTAACAAACCAACCACATTATATGAAGGTGCCTAATACATCAACCAAATATCAAAATGCCTAACAAATCAAATAAATTATATGAAGATGCCTAACAAATCAACCATATCAAATGAAGATGCCTAACAAATCAACCATATCAAATGAAGATGACTAAAATTCATAGGTCAGGCGATCTGGTGACCACCCCCTTGTTTGAGGAGACAAGTCACCAAATGGAGTTGACCAACATAATCAGGACTGACTTCTTGCAGAGTCGGTTCTTCTAGAGCTGAGAGGTGTTTATGAAAGCTTTCATATGGAGGATGATGAGGCAGTTCTCCTGGTCTCTATTTGCTGCTGACTATATTAAAAGCCTGGCAACAAGTGGGCTACACCACGGTACTTACTGGCATCTGTACATACCATTTCTGGAGCTTCTCCAGTGGAATTCCTGTCATGAGCCAACAGTGTTTGCACCACTGACACAAGAATGATCATATTTCATTTATTATTTTGACCATTTGATCAAGTTGGCTGGAAAAAGGGCTACTGAGTCAGCAAAGTCATTTATAATGGGCATATATAATGGCGGCAAAGCAGGATAAAATCTGCTGCCATATTGAATAACTCAAGGAAATGCAAGAACTCTCTCTATGAAATCACTATACTATTAAAAAGGATTTGACAATCTGTATGACGAGGACATGACAGAGATGTACAAGAGATTGGTTATACTCCATACCCAGGTAGACAAAACACTGGGATGGGTGAACATCCGATTTTTCACCAATTCACAAGAAAACTTAGATGAATTTAAAGGGATCACTTCTGTCTTGAGAAAAACAGAACTTACCATATCTATTTGGAGGAGACTGTCCGGATATGCCAAAATTGCAATAGATTAAGTCGACAGGAACAGGGTGACAATGCAATCAATAACTGGTAAACTTTGTTGATGTAAGCAAACCAAAGAATCTTTCATGATGCTGGCTGAATAGAGGGACATGAATGCATGCAACAGTGAGATCAAGACAGATGGCATATTTGTCCTTTTGGATGGAGAGTCTAATCGAATATATGTTGGGGTTTGGACAGAGACAAAGAAATCCCAGTTGTGGGGTTTACATTTTTTGTCTCCCCACAAGAGGTGTGTGTGTGTGTGTGTGTGTGTGCATGTGTGCATGCATGCATGCATGCATGTGTGTGAAGATGCTTTGTATGGTGTTACCAAAGTTGGAAAGAACTTTTTTGCTTGACGAGTGAATTTCTTTTTGATATATATCTGTTGTTGTTGTTGGATTTTATAACAACTCCATCAGGAACAGCAGAAGACATCAAGGGTTTCTTTTTAAAAGCAGTTCCTAGCGCTTGGACACCATGACTGAGATGACAAGTCTGAGATAACCAGACTGGGTTTGGAAAAGTAAGGTTAGCTAATCTCCATTACATGGGTGAGAAATAGTAATCTCACCATCTCTATACTGTGACAGAAAAATGAATTTGTTTAGGCGACCAAAGTCTATGATCAGCCTCAACTTGCCATTGGCCTTTATGGTATGGAACAGCCATGAATAGAACCCCGGAGATTGTGATAATCATACAATATCCACTGCCCATTTGTCTATGACCGACTGTTATCTACAGCTGAAAAATTTCGTCTTCCTGAACATCCATTAGAAGGAAAGAGGAAGAACTTAGAGGCGGTTGGATAAACAATTTGGATCACCCATTCATTTTGCAGCAATAGGTTGATCCCACATGAATGGAATTGCAGGAGTCTTAGTTTCTTCCATCCCCTGCATCCTAGACTTGCTCGGCTGTCTTCTGCTGGCATAATGCTGAGATCTGAACAGCACTTGGGATTTAAAAAAATCCTCTTTGCTTGGCTCACTTACCATACTTCCACTGTGGCAGGGGTGACTGGTTTGTAAAAGGTGGAGCTGGAAGTTGGATGGGTAGTTCCTGAGTTGCTTGCAAACTTGTGTCACAATGTATCAAGTCAAGTTTGGCAGAGACAATCAACACATTCACCACTAAACAGTAAGCTACTATGTTAATGAGCCAACCAATTCAGGCTATCGACTCTCAGGCATGTTGGTTGTCCAATTTTTGCACCAGTCAGAAAATTGGCAAGGATGCCAAATCCAACAATGAATACATGGTGACAATGTTTCAAAGCCACTTCAGTGTGGTGAGAAAGATTTAAACTTTTTTTTATCCACTTTATAAAAAGTGGGTCAGATAATTACGAAGAAATTTTTATCTAGCACCAGGAGTTCAGTATGATAGGTAGTGGAATGTATCTTGTATCAGACAGCCTATTGTTAATATCCTTGATTTCTGTTGACTGAGGAAGCAGCTGGAAGGATGGGGACTTCTTCATGTCAATGTTGACCAGTTATTTGATTTTATAATAATGCGTTGTGGTAGGGCGTTGAGGCATTCCAAAGCCAGCAACAACTGGAATATCTCCTTGATGGCAGCCTTCAAGCTCTCCTCTTCCTTGAAGAGATCTAGTGATGCTTTAATTTTATAGTTGTGCATGGTGGTAGGAGGTGGAGGGTATTCTGAAGCCAACAACATTCTGTAGATTTCATCAACTGCAGTCCACTCCATGCTTGAATCTTGTAGAAGATCATCACACTCACTATGTGAATCATTCTATACAGGTTTGGTTTGCATATATAGATAAACCATACCTAGTGGCATAGAATATGCAATGTAATAATTTCTGTACAAGTCACAGTTCCTCTGCTTCAGATAAGAAGTGAACATATGGTAAGTCAGGTCTGCCTGATGAATGTGTCATGCCAGAACCATTGACTGGTTTGTTTTGAGTATGGTTGGTAACTTTGCTGGCCATGCCTGGACAGATGGATTTTTCACTAAAATCTCTGTCATAATAAAGGCATGTCACTGAAGGAATGGCAAGATGGACAGATCTGTCATTAAGATCCCTGTACTTGTATGGAGATATAACTAATCATGGCTGGCCAGAGGAATCTGTTAATAAAGCTCCCATGATGGCCAGGAAGGCACTGGATGGAAAAATGGTATTAAAAAAAATGGCAAAAACCCATCTGCCCAGGCTTACAGGGCTGAAGGTTATGCTCAGACATGTGTGGAACTTATGCCCACTGAGCTGAATAAAATTGGGTGGACACTCCCCCAATGAGTCAGGAAAACCTGCAAAAGCAAGCAATGAAAACAAAGTTAAAATCTGGCCAGAATTGCGTCATAGTCTTCTGAACCAGATGACACATCTGTTCAAAGGTGGAAGATTGCAAAGTGTCATAGCTTTGTTCCCCATTTCTGCTGAAGTAAGTGTAACTGACAGTTGTAAATATCACACTTTAAATGGGTAGGGGGAAATAGCAGCATCTCCCATAAGGCTTGCAAGAGTTACTGAATTTGGATATCAGAAAAGGATATCAACATTATCTTTGCAAGATTTATTTCTTTTGTCTCTACCTTTGGCTGCTTTCTGTAGAACTACAGTCCAGACTTCTGATGACCATGTAGTACATTTGCTGCATGCAAGAAATGAAGTACATTTGGTACATGCTAGACAAGACTCATGTATCTTCCTTTGCCTTAAATTATTGCATTTTATACACTTAGTGGAAATTTATACTGAAACAACACAGAATAAGAAATTAAAAATTCAGCATGTTAAGAGAAGTCGCTAATGTTGCAATCAAAAATAGGCCGTGTCAAGCTCAAGAGAGAATAAAAACATGCATTCAACGATAGTGTGTTGTGCATCTGGTCTAAACAGACAAAGTCTGCAGAATGTTATAAATTCACCGAAAATTTGGTTAAAATTTAAAAATAATGTATACAGCCTGTAGAGGAATTCCCATGTGGATGGTTAAAACGTTTCACTTTTTATACTGATGTGGATTGTTGTGGAGGTATACTCTGTATGATGTTGACAGTACAGAAGTGAAGCTACAAACTGTTAACACCTGGTGGTGGCAAGGGTGAGTAATGGGCAAGAGTTGTTACCCACTCTCTACATGAGATAGAAAGAACTGTTGTTTGGTAAGTAGGGCTGGATTCAGGAAATAGTAGGCTTATATACTTAAAGTTAATGTGATTGGGAACTTCTCTGAAGGAGATATAATTTTTTTACAGTTTAAATTCATGGTTTATAGCAGTCATGAAATCCACAAATAATTGGTACCCTTTGAAAGATGCTGAAATCCATGAATAATTGGTACTCTTTGAAAGATAATGAATTCCCCTCAAAAATCCAAAAATAATTGGTACCCTTTGAAACATTTTGAATTCCCAGGAATCATATGTTATAGTTGCTGTTTGAAAGATGATGAAATCCCTTAATAATAGCTATCCTTTGAGAGATACTGGATTCCCAGTAATCCAGAAATAATTGGCACCCTTTGAACACACTTAATTTCCAGCAATCTGGTACCTTTTGTAAGATACTGAATTCCTGGAATCCATGAGCAATTGGTACCCTTTGTATGATAATGAATTCCCAGTAATCTGGTAATAATTGCTACCCTTTGAAACATCCTGAATTTCCAGAATTCCATGAATAACTGGTACCCTTTGTAAGATACTAAATTCCAATGAATCCACAACTAACTGTTACCCTTTCAAAGATACTGAATTTCCAATAATCTTTGAGTAATTGGTACCCTTTGTAAGATACCAAATTCCCAGTAATCCAGAAATAATTGCTACCCTTTGAAACATGCTGAATTTCCAGGAATCCACAAATAATTGGTACTCTTTGAAAGATACTGAATTCCTAGTTATCCATGAATAATTGGTAACCTTTCCTGGTAATCCACAAATAACTGTTACCCTTTGAACAACACTGAATTCCAATTATCTTGCAATCACTGTATTAACAAGAAATAAATTCAATGTTTTATGTATATAAGACCTTCTTAAAATGTAAACTAAATTATGATAAATTGATGAAAAATGTTTTTTTTCATTAATCGTACTGCCATAAAACCTTACCTTTTTATATATAGCAGCAATGAGTGCCGATTTTATTTGCATTCCACATGTCATGCTGATCTGGAAGTTCTGATGAGAAAAAAGTGACTGGGCCATGGCTACCACAAAAAAAGAAGATGCATAGACAAATCCTTTCCATTTATACTCGGAGTTTTTATTCTCTACATATCCAATCAGGACACTGTCAAAAAAGAAAAGAAAAAGCACATTGTTAAAATGAATGACTGCCACAAATCTCTTTAAAGTGTTCAAATGAAAGACTACTCCAAATCCCTTTTAAGTGGCATTGAGAATCAAAATACTCTCCTAATTTTTATTCAACCTCAAATTCAGCATTGCTCAAGACTCTGCACCATGGATCAAATTTTGATTTTCATGTAATTAAAGGGAAAATAAGGCTGATTATCTCTAGAAATGTTACTGCCAAGATAATAGCCAATTAATTGTTCTGTGCAATGATATATCTTTTTATGCAATGAACCTAGTTCCAGTTGGAAGGAAATATTTGATTCAGTGCCTTGAGCTGGGTGATAGCAGTCTTGTCCATGATAATTTGAGAATGTTGCCTACTAATGACAATTTCAGTATCACAGTTTTACCAGCAATGCACTGTTGAAGTTGGTAAAATGGATACATGTATTGCAACAGTAAAACTACCATGAACCACCTCTAATTTTCTTAAATCCTGAAACTATAATTGATGGAGGAAGAAATAATAACACTCTAAGAGAATGCCCAACATTAAATAGCAAATATATGTGCCAAATATTGAAGATAAAATTTTAAATGGTTGATTCAGTGAAGAATTCATATCCAGCTGCATCAATCTTCATATGAGTTTAGGTGTTGGAAATTTATTTGCCAGAACATGAACAGGGCAAAAATAGATAATGGACGTTACTGTAAAGCATTTTTACTGGATTTAAACGTGTATAAAACAATTTCTGATTTAATAATATAATTATGCATTCACTAGACAGAGAATTTTATTTTGTATAAAAAGAGAAGAAAAAAAATCTCAGTATCTGGCAGTCTTCAGATCTCCCTGGATGGGTCAGCAACAATTAGCATGGAACATACAACAGATATAGTTAAAACTTAAATTCACTTTTTAATGTTGCCCCTCCTGTATGACTAGTTCAAATATAGCATTTATTTTACTCAAAGT
Organism: Megalonaias nervosa; assembly: GCA_016617855.1. Taxonomy (NCBI): domain Eukaryota; kingdom Metazoa; phylum Mollusca; class Bivalvia; order Unionida; family Unionidae; genus Megalonaias; species Megalonaias nervosa. Next base: position 3,434 of record JAECUM010022429.1, on the reverse strand, counting down.
GCAATATTGAGATAATAAGCCAATCAAATTTACCCTTTAAAATTTCAAATGGTGCATTGTTTATTAATTTTGCATTGCTTTATATGGTAAAGTGGTCTACTGGCCCACCACAAGGATCCACTGGTTTTCTAAGCTAAGGAGAAATGTTTGTGAAAATTGTGGAGCATAACCTAAGCAATGTATAAAATTTCAAACAGTATATTTGTATAACTTTAAGATCTTCTGCAGACATAAAAATAGTTGGATGCTTTATGTATACATTTTTTTGCAATGATGTTCATTGCACATGTTATGAAAAATAAATATGTTAATAAATTATGCTCCTTAGAGAATACTTACTGAATCACATTAACATTAGGAATATAAACTGCACTACCTCTCAAATTCATTGATCTTGGAAAGATGAAAATGCCATCTTTCCTGTCTATATGCCATATAAAGGGAAGTAGCTATTACCTATTACCTCCCTTATCACTGCAAGTGGCTATCCATCAACTGGATTTTTTCAACTTAAGCTGAGCAATACTTCCATCAGGATTTTCACATTTTTGGGGAGGTATAAAAGGATTAAATATTAATGTGTAATCAGATCAGTATTCTTGAAGAAACATAGTCTACAGCAAAAACCCCACCACATTTTCTACACTGAATACATTCCATGATGATATTACCATTACCAGAACAGGTAACAGGAAGGAAATGCATAACCATCAAACCGCAATGTCTCAGAACATAAAATTTATGTAGTTCTACACATGCACCAGTGGAATCAGTGATGGATAGAACTAGACCAATGCATCTGTTCAGCTCAAGCTCTTCACATTCTACTGCAGATTTTTTTCTCCTCCAACTTTCAGATTATCAAGTATGATGGCCAATCACACTTTAGATCCAGAGAATCTTCACTTCTTGCATATTTGGGGCCAGGAACCTACTCATTTTTCTCTTGGTTGGAGCATCATATTCTGTGATCCATGGCAAGACTGGTAACTGAGACAGATCATACTGAGGTGCCTGGGGACATCAGCTAAAAGGATAGATGCACCAGGTAGTCCAGAGTCAGTAAGCTCATCTTGTTCTCTTTCCAGATAAAGTTTAACTAGATGATGTGCCTCAATGATCATAAGCTCCACAGCTTCCTGTATTTCTTCTGTGGAGGAAGTGACATGCTCCTGAATCTAGTCAAGCAGGGTGCCAATCGGCAGCAATCTTTGAAATTCATCCTCTTTTTACCAAGTTGGCTTTATTTTGCTTGATTTCTGTCACAGAATCATCACTCTCAAAGACAGAGATTCTGGCCCTCAATTTTGTGAAAAGAGGCAGCACCAGTTCAACTGAGGGACATGTTTGTTGGATTGCATTAACTGAAGTCTTCCACAACACCAAAAATCTGCTGTCTAAGACTCCGTTTTTAAATGAGGGTCACGTATAGCCGCTTTAACTGCAGGGCCTTGTTGAATATATCGATCCAGAATGTTAAATGTCGAGTTTCACCTGGTTACCCAATCACGAATTCACTTAGTGACATTCAGTGATTTTTGCTTCTCTTCCACGATATGAGAAGTCTGTGTGAATTTTTAATGTTGTTTACAAATGCATAAACCTTGGCTAGTACGTCACAGAGGTCTGAAATTGTTGTAGCTGTGCCATTTCTACCAAAGGCTGCCATTAGTATTTGATCAAGTGTATAGGCAGTACTGTGTTGAGTGTATGGGCATTACTATGTTGAGTGCATGGGCAGTATTAGGTTGAGCGTATGGAGTGTATGGTCAGTGCGAGGTCAAGTGTATGGACAGTACTTGGTCTGGTTCTGTGAATGGGCGGTACTAGGTTGAGTGTATGGGCAATACTAGGTCAGATGTATTGGCGGTACTAGGTTGAGTGTATGGACAGTATTAGGTTGAGTGTATGGGCAGTACTAGGTTGAGTGTATGGGCAGTACTGGGTTGAGTGTATGGGCAGTACTAGGTTGAGTGTATGGACAGTACTAGGTCAGATGTATTGGCAGTGCTAGGTTGAATGTATGGGCAGTATTTGGTTGAATGTATGGACAGTACTAGGTCAGATGTATTGGCAGTGCTAGGTTGAGTGTATGGGCAGTATTAGGTTGAGTGTATGGGCATTACTATGTTGAGTGTATGGATAATACTAGATTGAGTGTATGAGAAGTATTATGTTGAATGTATGGCAGTACTAGGTCAGATCTATTGGCCAGGTTGAGTGTATGGGCATTACTAGATTGAGGGTATGGGCAGTAGTTTGTTTGTGTATGGGCAGTACTAGGTTGAGTGTATGGGCAGTACTATGTTGAGTGTATGGGCACTACTAGGTCAGATGTATTGGCAGCACTAGGTCGAGTGTATGGGCATTATTAGGTTGAGTATATGGGCTGTACTAGGGTGAGTGTATGGGCAGTACAATGTTGAGTGTATGGGCACTACTAGGTCAGATGTACTGGCAGTACTAGGTCAAGTGTATGGGCAGTATTAGGTTGAACATATTGACTGTACTAAGTTGAGTGTATGGTCAGTACTAGGTTGAGTGTATGGTCAGTACTAGGTTGAGTGTATGGTCAGTACCATGTTGAGTGTCTGGGCATTATTAGGTTGAGTGTATGGGCAGTACTAGGTTGAGTATATGGGCAGGACTAGGTTGAGTGTATGGTCAGTGCTATGTTGAGTGTATGGGCAGTACCAGGTTGAGTGTATGGGCATTACTAGGTTGACTGTATGGGCAGTACCAGGTTGAGTGTATGGGCAGTGCTAGGTTGACTGTATGGGCAGTGCTATGTTGAGTGTATGGGCAGTACTATGTTGAGTGTATGGGCAGTACTGTACTAGGTCGAGTGTATGCACAGTACCAGGTTGAGTGTCTGGGCATTACTAGGTTGAGTGTATGGGCAGTGCTAGGTTGACTGTATGGGCAGTGCTAGGTTGAGTGTATGGGCAGTACTAGGTTGAGTGTATTGGTGTGTATGTGTCTGATTTAGAGATAGAAAACATAGCTTTAACAATTTTCCAGTCATATCGCTACTATGTGTGCAGTGACAGTTTATAGTGATGTCTAGTACTGGGACATCATGCCGCAGACATGTGGCATGATGTCCCACCCAGTCACATTATCCTGACACCAGGCCAACCAGTCCTAACACTAACCTAATGCTAAGTGCCAAGAGAGGCAGCTGTTAGTAGCATTTTTCTAAGTCTTTGGTATGACTCGGCCAGGGTTCAAACCCATAACCTCCTACATCCAAGGCGGACACTCTAACCACTAGGCCACCGGAGCGGTCCTGAGTGTATGGGTAGTGCTCGGTTGAGTGTATGGGCTGTACTAGGTTGAGTGTATGGGCAGTACAATGTTGAGTGTATGGGCACTACTAGGTCAGATGTACTGGCAGTACTAGGTCAAGTGTATGGGCAGTATTAGGTTGAACA